>JASANF010015355.1:0-13807 GCA_030248245.1 Trissonchulus sp. WLG1_4 | reverse complement strand
TGCATATTATGACCAAAATTGAATATAAATTTTTTATTCTTGAAATATTGTTGAAAAAATCTTGAAAATGAAGCGTCTGTATTAAAAAAAAATAAAACTGGAAGTGTTTTTTTTTTCTTCATTCTGAAATGTCTGCTCATAATATGCTTGACTGGGACATGCCAGCAAACCGTTGGTTTTCTTTTCAAATTATATTAACAGAGTCTTCCCCTGGTAAGGCTACCCACAGCTGCTCATAGAGCCACAGCACATTGGCTCTGACAGGGCTGGGTATATAAATAGATCTTTTCAACAGACCATTTCTAATTTGTGCTTTTTTCCATGCTGCCGAGTAGGTGTCCTTTGCCGTTCTAGATGTTTGTACCTATATCTCATTGTTAACTTTTTCTGAGCTTTAGGCTTTCTCCAGTTTGTTCCTTTTCTTTGGCTCATTTTTCGTGCAATACTTCTCGGTTGATTTCTGTCCTTTTTTTAGTTGGGTCTCCGGTCTATGCTAGAACTTCAGTCCATACATGTAACAACTCCAAAACTTTTGGGAGCCTCCTTACCCTTGATTATAACAGAAGATCGCTAAATTTTCAAAATTTTGTAAAAATTTCGCAAAAAAGGCCCATTTTTCTAAATTTTGCCCAAATTTTTGGGGACCCTCCCCCCGGCTCCTCGAATATGGGGAGGGGGTCCTCCCCCATCCACCCCCCTCATACATGTATGCTTCTGTCAGCAAAAATTAAAAAAATGATGAGAACGGAGTTAAACCTAAGTACAATGTTGTGTAAAAGTAGGGTTGACTGACTGATAATCCTTTGACAGTGCCTTACATAATGCTCGGTTTAGCACATAAGATTTAATTTTATTGAGCTAATAACGCCAGAAGCTTTTTACATCGACATTATTTTGTTGCTGTTTTTTCCCACGACCCACGTACACGTATAGTCATTTTGTTTTAAGGGGGTAATGTCGCGAAAGCAGTCGATTTTGCGTAACTGTAAAACATTTTTAGAAAAAGATAAGACATCGTTCTCTTTATATATTTTGAAAATATATGTTGAGGCAAGTATTTTCGCCAAGTTTCATCAAAATTGATGCAGTATACTGTTTGCATGAGGTCGCAAATTCGGAAAAATGTCGTTTTAAAAACCTATTCACATTCGATTTTTTCGTCACAATTAATCAACTTATTTGTTTAGTTTGTTTACATAGACTAAAAGGACATACGTTGTAGTTTATGCACACAAAATTTAGTGCAAATTGCTTGAGTGGTTGCGGTAGTACAACCTGTTTGAACTGTGAAACTGTGCGTAAACAGTGTAGTACTCTACACCATTAATGATAAATTGTGAAAAATTTAGACTTTTATTTTAAAATCAAAAAGAAAAACGAACCTTCATTTTTTCATTTTCCTTTGTGGCAAAAAACCGTGCGTCGACACGTTATGTGTGCTTCACAAGCTGGCCAATCTGATATCTGGCTGAATTAGTTGAATTATCATGTCCTTATTGTGTAATGTCTGGCTTACAATCGGTGATTGGTTCAAGATATTGGTAGATATTGGTAGTCTACTGTCTGGCAGTACTTATTTAACACAGTATAGCATTGGACTAGTTTCTCAGTGAACGTACAAGTTCAAAGCAAAAAGATCTCTTTTTGCAACCTACGAGCAAAACTGCTTTCGCGACACTACCACCTTTAAGAAATAATTTCTTAGTTAATTGACTAAATCGAAATTGTTCGAATCGTTTGACACATTCAGTTTTTAAACGCACTAGTTATTAATCATTTTTATAATCATAGCATGACCAGCTATATATGCTTATATATGTACCTACACAATGTGCTTCTGATATTATTATAATATAATGAACTTCTCTCTTGTGGCTTAGAATGTTCGTAGCTTTGCGTTATAAGCATATTTGATAATATTTGAGTGTGTGTGGATCTGTATGTGTGTTTGTGTGTCTGGTTTTTAGAATAAGCCTTGAACCTCCAAGCTTGCATGATCTTAATTCCATTGGCATATAATTTGTATCAACGCAAGATGAACCATATTATCTTTTGTGTGTGTAGTAACCAGTTTTTTTATATGGAGTTAAAATCCTGTTTCATTAGCTTCTGTATGTTTTATTGTTGCCTATATAAACTGTAGATAGTATTTTGTTTCTGTGGTAGATGCACTTATCAACCCTGGCTCAGGTTCAGTTACAAACTTTGGTGTAACGTCTGGGTTGTGCGTTTGTGCGGATGTGGAAATAGTGTTTGTCGTGTTTATAAGCGTCGGGTATTAACTGTTGAGGTATGAACGCTTTTTCCTTACAAATATTGTGTGGTATATTAGTAGTATAAAACACGGCTTTTTATTCAGTAAAAAATGGGATACGTCTGAGCTTTTCCAGTTTGCTGGTAGTACTTTACTTTTTTTTTTCTTATATATGATTAACTACTCAGGATTCAGCACAGCAATGCTTATGATTAGTAATTAACAACCAAGTCATATATATATATATATATATATATATATATATATATATATATATATATATATATATATATATATATATATATATATATATATATATATATATATATATATATATATATATATATATATATATATATATATATATATATATATATATATATATACTTATATATATAAATGTAACACTGTAGTTGGATTTACAGCAATCAATGCTTTGAGTTGCCACATGGTCAACCAACCACTGACGATTCAAAATACCAATGGATGTTGCGTTGAGTCATAGCAAATCAAATTTATATGCTAGTTGGTTATATCTGTCTAAATTCTTGCATTCTTGTCTGGTCTTGATTCAAGTCGTAACTTTGAGATTTAAGTAAATATATACTATATATATCAGAACTTACCTGAACTAAAAAATAGGTTTCTAAATTCTTATCTTGGGAAGCTGACACACCTTCGTGTGGAATTCGCAAAATTATACTTTTATAACTATTTATAATATTTATTTATTTATTTTTTATTTCGTTTAAATTTATTATTTCAGACAGTAACTTTCGCCGACTCTGGCAGCAATGTGGCCAGTGCCAATTCGTCTCCCTGGAATGCGCCCACTGACAATCCCTTGGCTCAGCCTGTGCGAGGCCGACTGCAGCGATCACAGAGTGACATGGACAATGCCGCACTAGCTGCCAGCTGCACTGATAATAACAATAGTTCCAAGCTGAACACTAGTGCGCCTCATGTAAGAGTGTCCAGTAGTGTTTTGCTGCGTTTGTGCTCAGAATATGTAGAAGATAACCACAACGCTGTGCAGGCACCGTTTGTGTATATGAAATGGTGCACAGGGAAAAATGGAAAATAAATAAATAAATGACAATTATTTTAAAAATGTGTATGTTCATTCATTTTCATAGATATAGTGGGGTGAACTGTTTGGGCTTGGAGGGCTTTTCGTGCCAAGTTTTTGAGACCCTCTTTTCGTGATCGACCGAAAATGCCGTAATTTTTGGGAAATTGCGGAAAAACAGCTTTTTGCCGTCATTTGCTTCGATATTTGGGACCCTCCCCACCTCGAACACACGGTTTTGGGGGGATCCTCGAACAACTGGTAAGGGGTTTCCCGTGAACGGTTCTGGGGGTACAGCGGATTCAGGGAAGGACGCTCGTCCAATTTGGAGTGAGCCTTCACCCCACGCCACGAAAGGATGCGATAAAGTCAGGCTAACAACTTAACCTTTTTTAAATAATTTTCAGAGCCAAGGGGGCGGCGGAGCCACGATGACCATATCCAGGGCTCTATCCCTGAAGGCCAAAGAAGTGTCCGAAAAACGAATCGAGGCTGTCGCTAAAGCACCCACTCAATCGAATATGCCTGTGGCTATTGTGTAAGTAGTGTGTTTAATGGGTTTCCATATTTACTAAAATAATGAATTGGTGAACAAACTAATTTGGGATTGACCTGAGCCTGACCACCAAAAAATGACTTTTAAAGGTAGAAGCAAGTAGTTCAGCAATAATTCCCGAAAACCTTTCGTACATTATTAGTTAAAATTTTGGAGGCCAATATGTTTGTTCTTGTATATACCGGGGTTAGAATTTATCTTATGTCTGTGTACCATGTGGCAAAAAATTAAAATGTAATCTGCTTATTTTGTACATTATACAATTTATGTTGCCCTGTTATTACCAGTAGTAACAATCCACCACTCTTGTCCAAACCTATGTTGCCCGTGTTAATGATAGTTTATCTCCTTGTGTCATAATCTGAATTAATGGTGCCGCTGTCGGCTATAATTTGGCTGCTTTATATAATATAATTATATGTATATAATAATAATAATAATATAAGGTACATAATTATATGCTATAAGTATGTACCTTATACCTGAATTGGGAGAATCTTAGACACCCCCTTATGCTCTCTGTGTTAGACAAAACAACGCTGAACCCTATCACAGATGGCGTAATTTTTCTGACTACCCTCTGTGCTCTGAAGTCGGACAAAAAAAGTTACACCACTTGAGAAAATGAAACATGTGATTTGGTTACGAAAAGAATAGAGTTTGACTATATGAGTACACCAAGTATTCGCAGGAGTCATGCCACTAAAATAAGTACAAGTGGTGCATCTATTTTTTGTCAAAGACGCTGATATTGCGTTCTTTTCCTAACGAAATCGCGTGTTTCTTTTTGTCTCAGGGTTCAGCGCTTTGCTGGTCAGGCTGTGGTCGCTGCCTTGCTTAAGTCTATGTTTTCGTTTCAGTCCATACGAAGAGCTTGAGTTCCTGTCCTTGCCCGACGAGCAGGAGGCCGTGGACGCCATTGCACTGCTGAACCGACAACCCGACACTCTGTGCCTTGCCTATAAGGTCTGACCAGATTGCCAATAATGTCACTAGAGTGGACTGGAAATAGATGAATGTGTTCGTTACTTTATTAGTAGTTTAGGGCCACCATTTTTTAACAGTACAATAATATGTAATTGGTAATAGTACCAGCTTTAGCATGCATCTCTTTTCATTTTGAGCCGACCGTTGACTGGATTGTGTAATGTGTGTTTATTGTTTTTGTTCAGATCAAAACTACCTCCCCTGAGAAGTTTCGGGTGCGACCGAGTGCAGGATTCATTCAACCTGGAGAAGCAACTGCTATTAAAATTTATCTGCAGGCTGGTACGACGAAGTTTTTTGGCTTTAACAGGCTGACTGGGCGTGTCAGACTGGTGTGTGTTTAAGGTCTAACAGGCTTACTATAAAAAGGAAACTCTTGTATTAAATTGTGAATAACTTGACGCATATCTTTCTATATTACTGTGTGTCAGATAAAGTGGTAAAGGGTGTTAGTTTTTGACAATATAGTGAATGTGAATATAGTGAAAAATGGAAGTCAACGCGGGCAAGTGCGAATCCACCCTATTCAGCACTGACCCCCACCAAGCCAAGACCACAGCTGCAATCATGTATGGAAACCTAGCCATCCCCTTCTCCGCCAACCCTACGTTTCTGGGCGTTACCTTTGACCGAAGATTAACCTTCAAAGAGCACATCTCCCGTCTCCAGACCAAGCTCCAGAAAAGGCTCTCCACGATGGCTGCCCTCTCGGGCAAATCCTGGGGTCTGCAAAAGGAGAACCTAAGATCTATATATCTGGCATATGCACGATCCCTCATCGACTACGGACTAGCTGCCTGGGGCCCTTCAGTGGCACCCACAAACTACCAGCGACTGGAAACCATCAATAGCAGGGCAGCTAGAATAATCACTGGCTGCACTCGCACCGCCCCAACGGATGGTGTTCTCCTAGAAGCGGACCTCCTTCCCCTGGATCTTGTCAAAGAGCAAAAGCTAGCGGTGTCCTACTTCAAGTCCAAAGCTGCTGCTGACTCCAATCCCAGGAGAACAATTGCAGACACATACCAGCGCAGAAGACTAAAGTCAGTGGTTTCTTGGAGAGATGCTGCGGAAAGAATGCCTCTCGTCCAGGAAATTAGTCAACACCCTCTGGAACCAGTCGCCTCCACCACCGCTCCACTTCCGCCATGGCAGAAGCTGAATTGACCGACAATAATCAATGAATCGGACGCGAAACGGCTAATGAAAGCGGAAGAAATCTCGGAGCACTTTAATTCCCTCCCGGACAGCCTATCTTGGGAACCTAACGTTCGTATCTGGACGGACGGATCAGCTACAGACGGAGTCTTAAATGGAGGAGCGGGAGTATTAATAACTGCGGACTATGGCTTGACAGTGCACCTCAACAAGCCGGCTGGACTCTTTTGTTCCAGCTATCGGGTGGAGTTAACGGCAATTCAAAAGGCTCTGAAATGGTGTCTGAAGAACAAAAATCTCCTACCAGAAACACCCAGACTGCTTATTGAAACTGACAGTCTGTCCGCCTGCACGAAGCTACAATCACCAAACGGCTGCACTGAACCAATACTAACGGAAATCATCACCCTCATTCAGCAGCTGGATGCCCCTATCGCTTTTAGATGGGTTCCAGGGCACTCCAGGATCAGTGGAAATGAGACCGCAGACCATCTGGCCAGAGAGGGGTCCAATCAATACCAACACCGCATCCCCCTCGACCAGACCACAGTCCGCAGCCTAATTGTCCGCCAAACTAAACAAGACTGGCGACGAAGAATTACCCAGCCCATGACCCTCCAATCCAACCCTAATTGCAAGCCTGTCCACAGGGACTCTGAGCGGGGTCTCTCCAGGCGGGAGAGGGTCCTTTTCTCGCAGCTTAGGGCGGGGGGCCACTGCCCTCTGCTCAAATCTTATCTCCACAGAATCGGGGCCGCAAACGACCCTATGTGCGACCGATGCGGGGAAGCCGAGGACGATATATCCCATCTACTTTTGTCCTGCCCGGCCCTGGCCCGCCACCGAATTTTAACTCTGGGACATGGGGTTAGCCTAGATTGCCTGACTACGAGCCCATGTCTGGTGATCAAATTCCTGAGGGAGGCAGGGGTCATCTCCATGGCCCCTCCAATCTATGCCTAGCGGATTCCTGAACAGAGAGAGAGATGCTGAAAAGATCAACTTTTCGAGTTGAGTGCATTCATGCTGTCGTTTGAATTTTATTTCAAAAGACTGTGAATGCGCTTTTCTACTTTAAGGGTCCGTTGCATCCGGAATACGTATAATGTCTTGTCACTTATCACGTCTAAATAATTGACGTCTTCCGCTGCTAGTGAGCAGCATTTTATGTTTTTACAGTAAACAGGCAAATGGGGTCTCTTTTTACTCAAGATTAAGATTTTTTTAGTCTGTCCAATCATCAGATTTATGTGCATCGTTTTCAGGCTACCAGTCGACAGTCCACCGTGACAAATTCCTCGTGCTGGTGTCAGTGGTGCCCAGCCACGTGAACGCAGACTCCCTGACCGATCCATCGCTCTGGTGGAAAACAGTGCCCAAAGAACAGATTGCTGAACGACGGTTGGTTGGTTGGTTTTTGTAATCGAAGAATCGTAGATAGTGAGGGCAGAAAAGTCAAACCATTTTCGTTTAAGTTGAAGTAAAAGCCATTGCTTTAAGGTGGTAGTGGCGCCAAAGCAGTTTTGGTCACAGGCTGCAAAATGAAACTTTTTGCTTTGAAATTGTACGTTCACTGAGAAACTAGTAAAATGCCATATGGTGTCAAATAAATACTGCCAGACACTAAACTTCCAATATCTACCAATATTTTTAACCAATCACGATTTGTGAGCCAGACATCACACAATAGAGACATAAAATTTCAAAAAATGAAGCCAGATATCAGATTGGCCAGCTTGTGAAGTACATGTAATGTTTTGACGCACAAGTTTTTGCCACAAATAAGAAAAATGAAAATAAAGATTCGTTTTTCCTTTGATTTCAAAATAAATGTCTAAAATTTTTAAAATTTATCATTATTGCTGTGAGTACTTTACACGTTACGCACAGGTTCACAGTTCAAAGAGGCATTACTCCACAACCACTCAAGCAATTTGCACTAAACTTTGTGTGCATAAACTAGAGCATATGTGCTTTTACTTTGTGTAAAGAATTCAAACAAAAAGTTTTTTAATTGTGACGAAATTATCGAATGTGATAGGTTTTCAAAACGTCATTTTTCCGACTTTGCGACTTCACTGCTAACTGTATATTTATTTATTTTTATTTTATTGTTTTACGTCACACCTGCTACATGAGCTATGCAGCTCGTTTGTATAGCTTAGACGGATAAAGTAGGTATATGGCAATGTATACATGTATACTGCATCAATTTTTCTGAAACTTGGCAAAAATGTTTGCCTTGAATCATATTTTCAGAATATATAAAGAACAATGACCTATCTTTCACTGTAAAAGTTTTATAGTCGCGCAAAATCGACTGCTTTCGTGACACTACCCCCTTAATTAAAGTTACAGTTAAAGTAAGACTCAGGCGTCAGGCGTCAATTTGAGTTAAAGTTAAAGTAAGCCGAAAATCGATGACTTTTATATGACTTTTGAAATAACTTTAATTTAAAGTTGAAGTAAGGTTGTTTTAATTATAATTAAAGTATGAACCTTAATTATTTCAGTTAACGTTTAAGTTTTTGCCCTAGTTGTGACCATACACGTAACGGGGTCAAAATTTTGGGGGGCCTCGCCGGCCAAATTTTTGACACCCTCCCCCGACCCCTCGGTTTGGGAGGTGTCCCCCATTCACCCCCAATTTCGTACATGTATGATAGTGACAGATTGTGCTGCTGTGAAAAATTGGGGCGGGGGCGGCTACGCAACTTAGAGAAATTGACGAATTTGGGGAGATGAAGGCTGATGTGAGACCTTTGTGGGGGGAGGGGACGTAATCAAACCCGTCCCCTCGATGACCATATATGGTAGTGACCAGGGGATAGACAACAATTACGGAAGCCAGAAACTATGTAGTTCACCGCTTGACATAATAGTGTGTGAGACTGCACGTGTGATACTTGGAGGTTTGAATGGAACGGTTGAAGGATAAATTTACTTCATGAACCAATTGACTTAATTTAATATAAAAGTGAGTAAAAGCTAGATATTTAGTTTGCTATCTCAGCATATTAACTCCTCACAACCTCTGTCGAACTGTTGTTGAAATTTCAAACCTGAAGCACAGCAATTCTCAGTTCTGCTGAAATTTCAGCTGATCGAAGTTCAAAAATTCCAAACGAATTAGACAATATTTCGTAATGAAATTATGTGTAAATCATACGAAAACATACGTAGAACCCGGGTTTAGCAAAACCGCTTTTGTAAAATCAACCCGTTTACTTTTAGCCTGCATTGCCGATACGTTAGCAACAGCGCCTTGAAAAGCAACAGCGGGATTATACAGAATTCTGGGGGCGGTGGGAGTAACTTGCGGAAACTCGATACGCTTTATAATGGAGATCTGCCTTCAGGAACCACTGATAGAACTGAGCTTTTAAGGAAGGCAGGTTTAGGTTTTACACTCATTGAAGTAGTAGTAGCAGCAGGAGTACATAATAGTGTCTCACTCTTATATATAGAAGAATTGAATGAGACACTCTCCGGTTTGCCTGTGATCTAGTGCGCGTATAATAATATGTTCTCGGCGTCGTCGTCGTTGGCGGCCGATCAGGAGTGCTGCTCCTATACTCGTCGGGAAAGGATCCCGATGTCCCGCAGAAACCGCAGGACCGTATGTTCTCGTCGTTTTAGTGTACGACTAATCAGCGCGTAGATCATTAACACAGTTTCGTACATAATCGCTCATGTGTTAATAAACATGAAAGGTCAAAAATTTGTTATCTTCATGTTGGGATAAGACGTTTGTTAGTTTTTATGCACAGTTGCACATTTACAGTGATTTTTTACAGAGTTAATGGTAATGCTACGATGCTGCAAGTTGACAAGCTTGATAAAATCAGGGGTTTTTTGTTTTTAGCTGCAGCATTTGCAGGAAGATCTACGCTTGGTGGAGAGTGAAACTAGAACATTGAAACTGTGGTTGTGTGTTCTGTTTGGCCTTACCCTGTTGACCCTCTGGTATCATGTCTCTACTTATTCCTTGCTAAGCAAACTTGTGTCAAAATCAACAAACTAAAATTTAATTTGCATATTATTTGGGTAGCTAGCAATACTTTAGTGGGGACTACTCCTGATCAACCTACGATTTTAAGTTATTTTTAATGTGGTTTTAAACTTATTGCGTCGTTCAAAAATACAGTATATTTGTTACAACATATTTTATAGATACAACGCCTCGAAAAAACTTTAAAAACAGCTTCAGAGTAATAATAATAAAACTATTTTTATTGTGAATCTGTTTTTAAAGTTTAAAGTGCCTTCAAGTTGGTGTTGTAGAATCTTTTTTGAACCAATGTCCGAAATAAGTTATTTTTTGTCTATTTATTGTTTAGTAATCTGTTTGTTAGGTATTGTTGTTTAGCAGTTATACTTTGCTGTTGTGAATCAATTTTGTTTTTGATTGTGATGAATTGTTCTAAATATATAATTTTTTGTGTTCAGTAATTTTATTATTGTTCTGAAATTTGTTTGAAAATATGTTTAGGGCGTCGTTATCATCGAAACCAAACGCATTCAGACTATAAAAATGTCCAAATGGAGTCAGTTTTGGCTGAACTTGACTGATTCAGACAGTCTTCTGAGTCTGAGAAATGTGGGAATAATGTTATTAATTATATTATAAAGATTAGGAAATATCTTTGTAATGAAATTTCATAATGACAAGTGCAATGAATTATTGGGTGTTTTTTTATATTTTACACCGTTTATTGAGTTTACTGACTGACTATGCAATATTTTGACGAGACGTGACGTGAGGGTGCTTTTCGTAGTCATACATGTACACGGGGTATCAGTCTAGGATGGGGGCGCCTTGTCCCGGATTTTTTAAATTCAGGGGGTTTGTCCCGACGTTTGGGAGTCTTGAAAACGCAAAACTTGGATTTTTGTGAATTTTTTTGCAAAAAATTAGTATTTGTCGGTTTTTGCTCATTTTTTAAGCGTTTTACACACATTTGAAGTTCTGGCAACCTTTTTTAGCCACCAAGAAGGGGCTTGTCCCGGTGGGGCAAGTCTGAGGGGCGGCTTGTCCCAGATTTTTAAATCTAGGGGGGCTTGCCCCCCCCCCCCAGACCGCAACCCCCCATGTACATCTGTGGTCGTAGTGCGTTACTTTAATGTTTGATAGCTTTATCTTTACTACTTAGTAGTCGTCTTGATATGCTGTGGACTGCAACAAATTAATTTAACTCAAGTCTGAGCTAGAGCTCACCTCCAGTTAAATCGATTTTATAAAATCCCATCTAAATTGCAGCTAAACCTCAGTAAGCGCCGACTGCACTAATCTTTTCATTGCTGCATATATACATACTGGAAGTTTGAACCTATTTGAGCCTGAATTAATTCGGTTTGAGCTAATCGTCAGTTAATCCGATTTGGTGCAGTCCACCGGTTGTGCTCTTAATATCCATAATCAACAATATCACAGATCTTATGTTCGAGTCATGTATAGTCATTAGTATATAAGAAAGTATATTATACATAAATTATTTGTCGGCTGCTTTGCTTGGCTTAGAAGACCATGCCTATGCGTTAATAGAGTTAAACTTCGATAGAAAACGGCGTTACTTGTTTTGGATGTAACCATGTATATAATCCTTGTAACATGTTTTTCAAGGATTGGTCTTAACTCTACATCCGTTTATAAGTCTTCGTTATTTTTCTGCAAAGCAAAACTGTACCCCAAATGATACAAAAAAGCCGTATGGAAGGAAGATCCAATTCAAGAGCCTACCTACTTAATTAAGCACATGGAAGCAAGTAAGCATTACGGTATAATCATACGTTTTCATGTTACGATTATTGTTTTTTGCATGGAATATATAATATCAAGAGTACATAATAGCGTCTCACTCTATATAGAAGAAGAGTGAGACACTGTCCAGCCTGCCTGTGTTCTAGCACAGGCAGATGCGCTGGTCGTTTTCAGGCTACATGTTGACATTCCATGCAACATGTGACTGGCCAATCAGAAGCGAGCTTCTATTCTCTGATTGGCAGACGCCTGTGCACGTGCTCCAATCATAAAACGGGAGAGGGATAAAGGTTAATAACTCATTATTTATTCATAGTCTGCTTGTAAAAACATTAAAAAAGGTTTGCAAATACCTTTGGGGATATTTTAGCAAACTTTCAGCGAAATTGATTGAGAAACCTTGAAGAAATTCAGAAAAGTTTATATCTCAAAAATTTATCAATCAATTTCGCTGAAAGTTTGCCAAAATATCCCTAGAGGTATTTGCAAACCTTTTTTAATGTTTTTGCAAGCAGACTATGAATAATGAGTTATTAAGCTTTTATCCCTATCTTAATGCTTATCAACGCATCAGCGATTATATACTAAAGTGTGTTACGCAGGGAATTTACGCGCTGATTGGTCAGCCACATGTTGAATAGAATGTCAACATGTAGCCTGAAAACGACCAGCGCATCTGCCTGTGCCAGAACACAGGCAGGCTGGAGAGTGTCTCACTCTTCTTCTATATAGAGTGAGAAGCTATTGTGTACTCTTGATAATATTTACTAGGTGTATTTTTGCGTAGCGCGTATACTTCATTTTTTTAGACTTAGTCTTTTGCATTTCAATTTACCTTTCAATATAGAAACAATTCAAAGATTTGCCGAGCAAAAGAGTTTAACAAAAATTCTGTTGCATTGACATCGCATGTGCAAATCTGTATTTTTTACCTGTGATCCTTAGCATATTATTTTCCTATTGTATTTTGTGCATATCGTTTTTATTATTGTCAAGAGTACATAATAGTGTCTCACTCTTTATAGAAGAAGAGTGAGACACTCTCCTTTCTGCCTGTGTTATAGCGCAGGCAGATGCGCTCGTCATTTCCAGCCCACATGTTGCCATTTTATGCAACATGTGGGTAGCCAATCAGAAGCGAGCTTTGCTTTTGATTGGCTAGACGCCTGTGCACGTGCTCCAATCAGCACGCAGGCGGCCTCACGTGCTCCAATCAGCATCAAACAGACATGTCTTCTGTGGTTGCTATGGTTACTTGACTGCTGCTCGGAGCACGGTCTAGCCAATCAGAAGCAAAGCTCGCTTCTGATTGGCTACCCACATGTTGCATAAAACGGCAACATGTGGGCTGGAAATGACGAGCGCATCTGCCTGCGCTATAACACAGGCAGAAAGGAGAGTGTCTCACTCTTCTTCTATAAAGAGTGAGACACTATTATGTACTCTTGTTATTGTGAAACTTCTATTTTTGTTCTCAGTCCTTTAATGTGTCTGTGTTATTACAGTAAGAGTAAATGTAATACCTTTCTGTAGTTTCCCTTATTTGAATAAAAATTGTCAAATATTTGAGCGTTTTGATCACCTATTGTATTGATTTTCAACATTCTAGTCGAAGTGTAAGAAGTTTTGCCACCGACACTCCCCGCGTAACGCAACGCTGCAGTAAATCAAGGTGGTCTAAAAAGTACAAGAGTCGATGCTTATTTCAGTATGTGGTGTTAGTGCTAGAGTCGTCAAAATTTCACGGTGGCTGCTACTACTGTATATATTCTAGATCTAGGTAGTAGGTACTCCACTTTAGTGACAGATATTTAGATAGGTATTCTAGAATTCGGTTCATATTTGTCCGTGATGGCAGGGTGAGAGACGAGGACAAATTTTAATCTGCTGCTTTGAAAACTTGACCGATTTTCGGCTACTTATTTAGGTACATGAGCACTAGCCTAGATTCTAGCAGTGCTCGTGCTACGAATTTTGACATTTGACGAAGCCTTTTTCTCGAAACTGACAGAACGAGGACGG
>JASANF010015354.1:0-41529 GCA_030248245.1 Trissonchulus sp. WLG1_4 | reverse complement strand
GGATAAAGTTAAACTGTGGGTAACATTAAAGTTTAAAGATAAGCTGTGGGTACGGTTTAAATTAAAGTTAAACTTTGGGTAAGCTTAGCTCAAGTTAAACTGTGGATTAGGTTAAAGCTAAAGCAAAAGTAAAACCTAATTGGTGTGTAGTAAAATAAACTATATAAATTATATGTGTATTATAAAACTGAAACACTTACTTTAGCATCCGTTTAGATCCGTTGTAAATTGTTCAATTTATAAAGTTGCTATGCATTAAGCATTTACTAACATTTCAATTTTAACCTTTATTTTTTTGTTCAATGTCAATTTGGCTAAACAATTAACTTTATTTTTTTCTCGTTTTCATCTTAAAATCAAGTTACTGACTTGGGCCGAGTCAAAGCATATTGGGTTAGGGGACAAAAATTTACATAGGTATTTCGACTCTGTAGGCAGCGGTTTAAGGTGGTAGTGTCGCCAAAGCAGTTTTGCTCATACGCTGCAAAATGAGAACTTTTTGCTTTGAAATTGCACGTTCACTGAGAAACTAGTGAAATGCCATATGGTGTCAAATAAATACTGCCAGACACTAGACTACCAATATCTACCAATATTTTTAACCAATCACCATTTGTGAGCCAGACATCACACAATAGAGACATAAAAGTTCAAAAAATCAAGCCAGATATCAGATTGGCCAGCTTGTGAAGTACATGTAATGTTTTTTAACCCGCACAATTTTTTGCCACAAATAAAAAAAAATGAAAACTGAAGGTTCGTTTTTGCTTTTGATTTCAAATAAGTGCGTAAATTTTTCAGAATTTATCATTACTGGTGGTGAGAAATTTACAAGTAAGGCAAAGTTTCACATTTACAAAAGCAATTACTACTCAACCACTCAATCAATTTGAGATAAATTTTGTTTGCATGAACTAGATCATATGTGCTTTTGCTTTGTGTAAAGAATCTAAACAAAAAGTTTTTTAATTTTGACGAAATTATCGAATGTGAATAGGTTTTCAAAATGTCATTTTTCCGACTTTGCGACATCACTGCTAACTGTATGCTGCATCAATTTTTCAGAAACTTGGCAAAAATATTTGCCTTGAAACAGATTTTTAGAATATATAAAGAACAATGACCTATCTTTTTCACTGAAAAAGTTTTATAGTCGCGAAAAATTAGACTGTCTTTCGCGACACTACCCCCTTAATTAAAATAATGTCTCCTAATGGTTATGTATAACATACATTTCAAGAAATATTTATAATACAGCAATATACAAGTAGTTCAACTTCCTTACCGTACATTAACTTATGCACCCATAGGGCCACAGTTATTGTAATTTTAACCTGACCCACAGTTTAATGTTAACTTTAATATTAAGCAGAGTTGAACTTTAACCTTTATTCACAGCTTAGCTTTAACTTTACTCTTTGGTACAATTTTAAGAATATGAATACAACTTTGCATACCTTCACTTTACAGTAGATAAGGTTCGCTTAACTGTACCTGCAGGGTAATTTTGAGAACACGGCCCCAGTTCTTCAACTAAGAAATGTAGTTTTCTACTTTCAGGCGGCCAACTTGGACTCTGGATTGGTGCGAGTATGTTTACAGTTGTTCAAGTCATGATCTGCATCACAAACATTATTTGCAACAGGTTTAGTGGCAGACGTACCGACGAAGATTACTGAAAAATACGCTAAAATTAAAGCAGTTGACTGTTCCAGCAGTAATTGACTCGCTAGTGTTTCTTAAAAATAAAGCTTTTAGCATTTTTAATGCTCCATGATTTAGCGTTTTGGTGCTTTAGAACTTTGATTCTAGTTTTTTTTCGGTTCATACTTTGTGCTTAATGCTCGTTAAGTTGTGTTTTCTCAATTTATTTGTGGTTCATAATGAGTGTTTTGGATCTTTGTGCTTTTACAAGAGGAGTTGAATGTTTAGCAGTGTCAAATAATTTTGGTAATGCTTGAGTGCTTACCGAGAGGTGGGTATCGTATTAAATTTTGAGTCTCAGTCAGGTAATAATTGTGCTATTTGATGCCATTGTTTGCCATGGGACAGTATCAGTGGAATGCATAAAGGCAGTCTAAAGTCAGTCTTAGCTAAACGCAGTCTGGACTACGTTTAACAAAACTAGCCTAAGATCATCGTTACGAAATAGCATTTTATTTTTGCACACGCTAAAGATGTAAGACAAGCTCAAGACTGGGTCTAGACCTAGTCTCCGAAGACTGACGTTAAACAGTATTCTGACATTATACATTTGCCACTGACATTGCAACTACGATTTCAAGTAACCAATTAAAAAAAACCAGACCATTAACTTAATTTTATTAACCTAACCCTAATCTAAACTACCAGTGGATTAAATGGACTTAACAGTTTCACTAAAAGCAGCCCACTATCTATAACTTATTTTATTTTTTTTATTTATTGTTTTCTTTTTACGGATATTTGGGAATGACATGTTCAAGCATACCTTTTAAACCATTTCGCCTAACTATAATTATGTATTAATTTAAGTGAAACTTAGCTTTTTATAATTTTTTACTTTTAATCAAAGCGTGACTTTTGTCATTTGCGAAAAAGTATTTAAAAGGTATATTTCAGCGGCCGTTTAACCAAAAACTGTTTCGTATAATTAGCGCTTCTAATCTGCATATCGATCGCACAGACGGTCAGTATCTGGATTAAGCACGTGTCTCTGCAAGTACTCTTCACCTCCCTCGCAAAGACGGGTGCATCGTTTTCTCTCGTTATAAAGAGAGCATGCAAATTTTACCGACTCGTTGCAATTGTTCTGGGCTAGTGTGGCATACATTGCGTCGTTGCATCCCATAATGCAGATTTCGTCCGTTGCAACAGAATTTTCCGATATCGCCAGGACACAAAAACAGATCAGTAAAATTGCAAACATTTTGTTTATTTTAGCAGCTCAGTTTCTGAAAAAAAAAACGAAACGTGTTGGTTCATTGTTGAAAGAATGAAAATGCCCTAATTAAAAAAAGGAAATTAAATGAAATGAAAATGCCCTAGTTAAAAAAATGCAGGAGCCGGGAATCGAACCAGGGCCGCTTGCGTCGACGACAAGAATGCTAACCACTGCACCACACCCCCTAAGTCTCATATGTTTTAATTTGCATTTACAACAACACATGTAAATATACGGCGTGACTAACCCGTGTTTGGGTTATGACCAAATTGTACATAATTAAGAATGGCAACAGTTTCACTATTCATTACTAAAATGTTAAGGTTTTGGCCTGGCTTTTACCTGCTTATATGAGAAATGGTACAATGTCAGAGTAGTTTTAAATACAGTAAGGCTGTGCCAACGTCTAAACCCAATTTATTCAAAACCAACTGTAATAGAAACATTATCAAGCAAGCACAGGCTTTTGCTGCAAAATGTTAATTGCTTTTTATCTCTCTATACCAAAAGGAAACAGCTTCTACACTAAATAAAAAATAGCAGTTATCAAAATTTACCACTAGTTATTGTTTCCGTCAAAATTTTCAGAAGGAAACGAACTGTACCAAGCAAATAAGACAGCAGAACAGCAGTGAGTGAGTCAGTGTATTGTTATTGTAAATCTAGTCTTGACTAACAAACTTAACGAAATAATTTTCAACTAGTTTGGCTGGTAAATATGAAAAAAGGTTATTACAAACATTCATTTAAAAAAAACAAGTCAGTTGACATCAACGGGTTGCCGACAGTGGGTAGAGGACCCTCTATTCTAAGCAAAGGACACTCTATTCTAGGTAGAGGAACCTCTGTTCGTGTTCAGGAGCTCAAATTACCCCTAGAAACATCAAAATCTCAATTTCGAAAATTTGACCCCTTTGGTCCCCTGGGGGCATGGTACCCTAGGGGTGGCCATGGAAGGGTCCAGTGTGGTCCTAGACGAAAATGGACCTCGGATTCGTGTTCCGGGGCCCAAATTACCCCTATGGACGTCAAAATCCCAATTTCGAAAATTTGACCCCTTTGGTCCCCTGGGGCATGGTACCCTAGGGGTGGCCATGGAAGGGTCCAGAGGGGTCCTAGACAAAAATGGACCTCGGATTCGTGTTCCGGGGCCCAAATTACCCCTAGGGACGTCAAAATCCCAATTTCGAAAATTTGACCCCTGGGGACCCCCTGGGCAGGGTGCCCTAGGGGGGTCATGGAAGGGTCCAGAAAGGTCCTAGACGAAAATGGACCTCGCATTCGTGTTCCGGAGCCCAAATTACCCCTAGGGACGTCAAAATCCCAATTTCGAAAATTTGACCCCTGGGGGCACCCTGGGCAGGGTGCCCTAGGGGGGTCATGGAAGATGGAAGGGTCCAGAGGGGTCCTAGACGAAAATGGACCTCGGATTCGTGTTCCGGGGCCCAAATTACCCCTAGGGACGTCAAAATCCCAATTTCGAAAATTTGACCCCTAAAACCCACTTTTTACACCCCCTAATGGCTGAAACGTAACCCCAACAGGTTTCGTCCATACACACTAGATCCAGTTTTCAAGGTCACGTGACCCGGGCCCCCGAGGGGCCACGAGTCTATCAAGTTGGGGGGTGCAAGTACTCAAGGGGGGACCCTTCCACCAAAGTTTGGTTCATATCCTCAGAGTATTTTATTCAAAAAAAGTGGTAACATAAAACGTGGAGGGATAATATTAATAATTAATAGGATATAATTAATAGGATATAATTAATAGGATATAAACTATCCTAAGCATAATGATAAATATAACAAGTTGCCCCTAAACGGAGCAGTGTTCCTCCCAGAGATGTTCATTTTATCAAGAAAATATTGTCTCAGTCTTACAGGAAACTTATGAACAATGAAGAACTGTAATCTTTTAAGCCACAACTCAGCAACCGACAAACGTTAGACTAATTAAATCAGTATATGCATTGTGCAAATATACACAAGTAGAAAGCACAAAGGACCAATCAGACATAGCAGACATAGCAAGAATTCATAATATGAAGTATGTAGCAGGACAATGGTACATAAGCAATTTAACTGGCAGGTACGATGGTCAGGCCGCATACCGCTTTAATGTGTTGATTTTAGGAAGGACCCTCCTTCATAGAGTGTCATCCTTTGTTGTTTTAGGTGGTGTTATCTACTCTTTGGTGTTAGCTAGTCTTGACCCTAGGACATAATTAGAATAAAGGGAAGGGTATAGGACACCCTGACAAATTACATCGGGACCTCGCAATGAGTGCCATGTTGACTACGTTGAAACGATGGTCGTCTCCTTTATTGAAATCCGGAAAGCAATTGGTTCCAAGGCAGCGAGCCCATGACTACTTTAACCGAGGCTTTGCTCCTGTTGACTAGCTGTTATAACCAATAGTGACATTTTTCCTTTCACAGTATTAAATTATTTCTTTATACTATAGAGTACTAATGATCAATGAACTGATTCAGCTCAGACAGCATCGAACAAACTCGGAACGCAAATCAGCGTTCGAGGATTAACGAACGTTACAAAACCTGGCAAGACCAAATGGCCCAACTAACACTGGTCTGTTAAGATAGTCCTAGAATAATGTAAATAAGTCCTAGAATTCGGTAGTGCGCTTATGTAATATTTGCACGCGTTTTCCCCATGCTTAAGCTTTTTTGAATGAAGTCTGTATTCTTGGTGGGTGTCAGGGTGCATATCGTTGCCCAAATTTTCTACCCCGTTAAAAACAACAGTGCAAAGTCTCTAGGGGAGAAGAATGGGAAATTTGGACAGTGACACTGGCAGGCACACACAAGAAACAGGAAGGGTTGCTGGCTCATCTTCAAAGAACTATAGTAACAAAGCTGTACGAGTTGAATTGCTTAAGTAGATAATCTTAAATGCCACAAAACAATGATGAGTTACGTACATTGATTATGTGAGTTGGTATCCGGTTATGTAGTTCATGAACGTACTGCTATAGTTAACTTTTCGCTGAATATCTTAAAATTATTCGTCAATACTTTGAAATCTAAAATTGAAATTATGTACGCGATCAAGTCTGTCTCAAAAAACGAAAATAATGACAGTGACATCTGAAACAGAAAGGCAGAAAACATTCTGAACCTACACTCCTCCTACATAAAGCAAACAGTACTGAGACTACTGTACTCTCCTGTGCATCCACTGTTCATTTTTTTGCACCAGCCACGACTGCAGACTGCAACAAAATACAAGGCTGGCTACCTGCACATGTCCACTATAAACTGAATGGTCGACCACACAGACTCATTTGCATAGTATTGATTGCTGTCTGACCATCTACCAACCAAAAACGGCCTCACGTGGAAAGCCCGCCCATGTCTGAACTGTTATTGGTAAAAGTATTTTTCTAATTTGCATATTGACATTTATTGGACAACAAAATTGTCAGATGCCAGTCTGCCGTCACGAAACTTTTACAAACAGGGGGGAAAGTCCAAGCAAATGAAGAAAATGCATCAAAAAAATTTTATTTGTCCAGGAAATTATTTTTTTCTATGCAGTTAAACTAAATTTTCTTTTCTCTCAGGTGTTTGCATTGACTGCTTGTGCAATAGAAATTTTTAGGGTGAAAGTTATTTTAGGTCGATTCGGCACCCCCCAGGTGGTAAAAAAAGCAGCAGGTGTCTGGGGGCTAGAAATACACACAAAACATAGGCTACGTTTCTACATAATTAGCACTTTCCTGTTATCGGCGTAAAAACCGATAACAAATGTTCCTACTCTAGTAGGAACAATAATCCAGTTTTTAATGCACCAAACCCAGTTTCTAATATACCAAACGAAAGCTCATAACCCGCTTATCATTTTTCGGTTAACTCCTAAGCTTAATTCTTTTTATGAAAATAATATTAATTTTTGGAACCAGTCCATAGTGTTAAATAAAACAAACAAAATAACTTAAACTTATTTTAACTTACCATTGTCGTAATCCCCGTGGTGTAGTGGTTAGCATCGAGGCGTTTGACCCCTCTGGTCGCTGGTTCAAGTCCAGCCGGGGTTTTTTTTTCAAATTTTTAACTTAGCATTTTTGAACACACCGAAAGTATTTGAATTATATGCTTACAGACTTAATGTCCAGATATTTGTTCATCAGAAACATATTCGAACTTTTGTGTTTTTGGTGATCCGCGTATTTGCTTTTTGTTTATTCCTGGACCCTGACGTACCTTGCGCACTAAACTTGTATTAATTAGTATGTTTCATTAGTATGTTTAAACACTATCCTAAACACTATCCTATTTTTTGTGATAATTATAATAATAGGGTGCGGTGGTTCTGGAAGGGTTGGCGTAGATGTTCTAAACATGAAACAAGTTTACATTGTGCTGGACATGCCCCGGTTCTCTGGTTCCGGGTCAATAAAGTTGGAGTTATTTTATTGTCAAAACTAATCATACGTTTTTCGGCGCATAAGTTCGCGGTAACCTATACATTTTATGGTGTCAATCAAAGCTGTTCTTATATCCTTACTGATGCCGAAAACTAGAACTTTTTACCAGTTAGCCAAAAAAAGTTATGGCGTAAGAAGTTTTAACGTAAACTTAGTATTTTTAAAAAATGTTACGCAACGTTAGTGTTACCATTGATATAACAAATAAAATGCTTCCATAAAGTCAGCCATATAACTGTGATCCTTACACAAAACAGATTGTACTCTATCAGTGACCATGGAGCCGGAAATATGGGTCTAAATCTAAAAAATATTTTATTCTAAAATTTTGTTTTGCGTTTTTCGGTATATTTTCTTCTTTTATAGGTGTTCTTTTTTGAAAACATTTTGTTCGCAAAAATTCCTCCGCGACTACTCACACCATATACGTGTTGAACAAAAGTTCGGAAAAATTGAAATCGTTATAGCTTGCTTCAACGTTGACGTAGAAACATGAAATTGACAGCATTCTACTCAGAACTTCAGCCGCTTTCGAATGACATCTTACTTGACGTTGACGGACGCAACGTTCGATCAGCGCTTATTATTAATTAATACAGAACGTTGGTTTGCATTTTACGGCATTGTGCGACCTATCAATCGATAGCTCTTGACAAGCGCTAGCATTTAAAAAAATTTCACTTGGATGCCACTACCATATGAAAAGTTATGGCTCCTGGAATTTTTCACTTTTATTGACTACCTGTAATCACCTCATATGCGATCAAATCGCATTGCAAGTCAATTTGAACTTAATTTTGAATTTTTTTCAACATAAATTTTAACGTTAAACACTGCGTGACCTCGCGTTGTACATCTAGTCTAACTAGTCTAGACTAGACGCACTAGTCTTGTAATAATAATATTAATAATATTTAATATATATACACTATCCTATTAGTAATGATAATGGAAGTGTCGACTAAGTGCACCCAGATTCCAAAAGTACTATACGTGTTATCCAGACGTTTACCTTTCAATTTGTCTCTAGTCGCCTGGTTCCTAAGTTAAACGCCACGTAAAGCAGAGCTATTTTTTTGTTGCATCCAGCAACGTCTAATACGATGCTACTGAAAACACAGTGCTTAGTATCGGCTCCATCCAAAGGTTCAAAAGAAACGCCAACGCTTTGTGTTACTGTACTATGCAGTAATTTTTACTTAAGCAGGGCGTAAAATGGAGTTATTTTTACTCCGCGAATCCTCCGCGACAGACCACTCTTCGTAGTTAGTTAGTTTTGAGGTTAATCAAAAAAAGGCCCGTAACTTTCGCTATGAGTGTCGTAGGACCATAAAATTAGTGTCACGAGAAAGAGAAATTTTGGCACTTTCAAATGATATGTTACATGATGGCGTAATACCAAAAATAAGTCAAAATTTCAAATTATAATTTTTGACGCACTTTCAACGTTACCTCACGAGGTCATGTCACCCATCATTTTAAAGCTCTGACAATTTGCTTCACAATGATGCTAAAATTGTCGCTTTACCATTAAGGTATCAAGAGTTATGTCCCCTTAAACCCTTTGCTAAAAGGGACTAACTACTTTGATCACACCATGTGTGATCAAATCTCACTGTCGGTACCCTAATGCTAAAATTTGAAAAAATTGAAATTTCTTAATGTTGTTATTAAAAACGCTATGGTACTCAGGGATGTTGTCTAACTAGTCTAAACTAGACCCACTAGACTTGTAATAATAATATTAATAATAATAACAGACATTTCAGATACAAAAGGGTTGCCTTTGCTTCGCAACTGGTCGGCAACCCAAAAATATGTATATATGTAAACTGCCGTTAATCGGACAAATTGTATTGAAATATTTCGGCTCAAAATGTATATCCTTAATTAGAATTCCTTACCTGATTTTTCTTGTCCATAAAAAACACATCGGCATATTTACAAAAAACATTTATAATAAAGTACTAAATATAAAAACGTGGCATATTAAGCTGCTATTTAACAGTAATAAGAGCAATTTTAACGCGGTGAGACTTGGCATTTATTTTGACTGTAATGTGCGTTTCAATTCTGCCAACATGTATTTTATGTAGTCCAGGCTATAGTGTGGGTATCAATGTTAGCGACAGCTGGTACTGTACTCTAAGTGGCTAATTTGTAGAATTTTAGAACTTTATGCATTGCATTTTTCACTAGAAAACCAAATAAGCAGCACTTTTACGCAAATTTTCAGAGCAGTTTTTTTATTATTAATTACTATGTTTTTTGTTTTCAAAAGTTTTGAAGCAATCTGTGCGTGTACGTCTAAGCTAGTATCCATGGTTTTGGGTCAGTAAATGTTAAAAAGTCACATATGCTTTACCAGTTTTACCAGTTTTCCAGACAACTTGTCTATCAAGTTACGCAGTGTTTGGCAGCTGAAACTAGGCTGTCCAAAATTTCTTTAGGCTTCTTTCTTTTTATCTTTCTCGTCCAATCATGAGTATAAAATTTTTTCTTTTTCTTTTTCTTCAAGAAAATGCTCTACTTCTTTTTCTTGTCTTTTTCTTGCCATTAAATAATGACTTAGCTGTAGCTAGACTGACACAACTGCAAGTGACAAAACGCTTGAATCTGTATTGATCGATTGCATTGTCATCTTGCATTGACATCGCTTCTGTATTGACTAAAAAATATCGGGATCGCTTCATACCTTGGAAGCCCGCAACTTTAGACTAAAAACAAAACAAAAATATTAAAAACAAAACTAAAAAGAAGTACAGCCAACGGTTGGCGCAACATAATTTTGAGAAAACGAGCAAAACACAAATGATTAGCAGTTATATCAAAATCCAGCTGCTATTTTAGCTGAATGTTATTATAAAAAGAGTGCGTTAATATTGCTTATAACTTTTTACTAAACATTTGCAAACGCTTTAACATATGATATGCTATGTATAAACAACATTATTAATGAAACTGAGAACATTAAAAATTAAAGCAATCATTGCGATTTATTAAATTTTCGAAATGAATGTACCCTCATTGTAAAGGTGTGTATAGAACGGAGTGCTGATGCCACGACCACAACTGCTGAAAATTTCATTGTTAGTTTTAACAAAATTGTTTATTTAATCTAGGCAAGCTGTCAGGAATTGACATTTAAAAAACTAAAACAAAAGAAAAAGCCAAAATGAAGGAAAACTAAACTAAATGCCAACAAACATGAAATAACGTAGAAATATCTAAAAAAAGTTGTCGGTATATTCACACTTTTTAAAATTCTGAAATATACAATAACGCAACCACTCACCTTTACTCTACATATAAATTTTAGTTCTTTTTTATTTATAATTTTTAATTCAAATTTTATTGGAAAAACTGTCGTTGGCCAAAATGGCTTGATACTATATGTACAACTTGAATTTTTTTGCGACTGCTAGTGCACATTTGCGATGACTCAGCAAATTCTAAAATATTATATAATATTTATATTCTCATAAAAATCATCAATTCTATTTATACTATTAGCAAGTAAAAAAAATTAAAACCTTGACATACAAAGCAACGCATATTTGATTACGAATTAACGAACTGTTTGTATCGTGTACAGCAAGTAGTCCCTAAAAATTCTACCTGGTCTGCCTCAAGGTACAACAATTTCCTGCCAAATCATTATTTACTAGAGATCGGCCGCTAAGCTAAGTGTCGGCCCCGGGCCGGCCCGGACCCGGCATCGGCCCGCGGCCCGCCACCGGCCCTGGGCCGCGTGGCAGCGGGCCGGCCCCGGGCCGGCCCGGGGCCGTTGCAGTCGGCCCGGGGACGGCCCGGTCGGCCCGGTCGGCCCGGTCGGCCCGGTCAGCCCGACTGCTGCCCGCTGTTTGCCGGGAATCGGCCCGGGACCGGCACGGTCGGCCCGGTGGGCCCTGGTTGGCTTGATCAGTAATAAAGACTGCTAAAGTCCAAGGAACCGTGTCAAAAATATGTAAGCCAAATTTTAATCGTGTACACGATTTATTTACACGATTAAAATTCGTGTATTTTCCAAAGTAAAATCGTGTAAGGCTATAAAAATTCGTGTAGAAATCGTGTAGCCATCTCTAAAAGTTGGCTACTAGTATTTTTATGTGTGTGTGTCATACGTACACGCTTACGTAAAATGGTAGAATAGTAGAATACTATACTAATTCAAAATACACATTGCCCGAAACACACATAAAACTAACTAACTACAAAGTCACTGGAAGCAACAACACTGACAGAAACAACACAACTAGCAGTCAACAATTGTTTGAGCCACCATCTGGCTAACTTTATCAACGAGAGCTGTGCAGCCAAATGCTTCTTATTTTAAATGTTCATTTTATTTTACGTAAAACATTAATGTGTGTAGGTACGTACACAAGTAGTGCACATATGTATATTACACATGCAAACACCAGTGCACATATATCAATTACACATACAAACACCAAACCCAATTGCGCCATGACAACAAAAATAATGTTGAAACTTGTAAAATCGTGTAGCAATCGTGTAAGTTAGTTGAAATTCGTGTAAGTCTTGAAATGAATTCGTGTGAGAATTCGTGTAAACATCGTGTAAATAAAATCGTGTACACGAATTTATTTTTGACACGGTTCCCAAGGACGACTGTAGCTCACTAATAATTCACATACAACTGTAACGTTTTGCATTACAAACACAAAGCTGCCCCTTAAAGTAGCAGTGTTATTCTCCAGCTGTTGCTTTGATAAGATAGCGCGAGCTCTAGGACCTTACACTCTAGCTGTAGAATTAATTAATAAATAGCAGACGCTGAACGGAAAGCTAAAATATTGAAACTTGTATCAGTCTTGATGTAGGTTGGGTGCACCCCACCAAATAAATCAATAAGCTTAAGTCTCAGCTTAGGCGTTTACAAAAAGCTTAAACTGCACTAATCCTCACATTGTTGCAGCGCATTTGAGTCAAATTATAAACTTAAGCCTGAGATACATAAGTATAGTCCACCCGCCGCTGGTTTTAGTTCCCGCTCACAGCACTTGCTTTAAAATACATTCATATTAAACTGAAGACAAAGCTCGCTAGTTGCCGTGAAGACCAGTTGCTCTACGGGGGTTTGTTTGTGACGTCCCTTCTGTATATATATAATTTCATTTAATTGGTTCGAGGCTGAAGCTCCACCCCACGGCCCGGTCGGCCCGGTCGTCCCGGTCGGCCCAGGGCCGGCCCGCTGCCACGCGGCCCCGGGCCGGTGGCGGGCCGCACGCCGCAGTGCAGCCGGGCCGGGTCGGGTCGGGGCCGGGCCGTCTGACTGAGCATCGGCCCGGTCGGCCCGCCACTGGCCCCAGCCGATCTCTATTATTTACGCCCCCCCCCCCCATTCCAGGAAGTTTTTTGCATATTGTTTTTGTATAATTTTGCTTATTTGATAAGGTTATGTTTCAACAAAACCTTTTGATGAACTGCCTGTGGCTCAGTTTAGGGCATTTAGGCCCTCGCTGATTCTTTATCCGACGTCCTGTTTATTAGCACAAAGCACATGTTTTAATCGGATCTAGACTTACATAACACTTGGCTAAATAGTAAATGAAGCGGTAAATGATCTATTATATACTCTAGAATTGACAAGGTTGCTGTTTTAACATAAGTTGAGATTTTTCACAATCTCTGGGTCCATTACACAGATTTATGGGTGGTGATTTATTTAAATAAATAAATAAATAAAAAATGAATAAATTTAAAGTAAAGTAAGAATAAGCTTTAACCATTATTATATTTTGTTCAAGTTTCTTTATTTTGGAAATTTTCTCCCGGACCTCTCATGCTGCACTTTCTACGAGCTAAATTGGTGATACAAATTATGACCTGCACAACCGTAAACATGCTGGCTCCAATCCATAAGCCTAGTTGACCACCTAAAAACAAAATAAATTTTAAACTATTTTAACCTGCTACATCACAGCCTCCATATCTTGTTTTACAAACTAATTTCTCAATTACAACAGAACAAATAAGTATGCAACAGCACAAATTTATTTAGCTGTGACTCTCTGAGCTTTAAAATCTCCTTTTTTTATCAGCTATATTTTTACCCTTCTCATTTTTTCAGTTGTCAGCCATAAACGTAGTTGCTTTGACAAATTTCGCAGCCAGAAACATTAAATTAAGATAATATTTTGCCACAAGTTTTGCACATGACGATACCCTTATCTCTCGTTTTACCCTGGTAAACCCCACCAGGGAACTTCAGAAAGCCTTCCCAACAACTCCTCCTAACTACGGTACCGATCAAAATTACTTGCTACTAAAATTTGCAGTCAAAGCGGAGTCAGAGTCAGGTCAGTCAGTCTAGGAAGTCAAAACTCCAGAATCATGTGAGCCCGGCGTCTGCTGCAAACAATTTTGGTCGGTATTGTATATATGTGCATGGAACAATAATGTATACACACAACACTAACATACAACAAACCAACATAAATTGCACACATACCTACATTGGATATCAATGTGGATAAGCTCATGGAATGACTCTGTGAAATTGTTTTCTTACAAAATTCAGAGTATGCCACCTGAACCAACAAGATATTTCGCTTCCACCGTTCGACATTCAAAGACCAATCGGCTTCTATTTCGTTAATTAAATTAATTACAGCTTGTAAGGACCTTTCATTGGCAAGTTTTTCTTCTTCCGTAGGACACGGGGGATAACCGTTGTAGTCGAAATACGAATCTGTTGTTTTGTTTACTTCTGTTGAATTCACACAATAGCTAACTGAAGCAAACGTTAATTGGTCTCTTGCCTGCTCCAATTCGTATTTTTTCCAAAAAAAGGCATTTTCAACTGATTTAGATGGGTAAATCAAAGATGTAAACGTTGTGTCAAGTTCGTATAATCTACATGATTTCTTGCAATCCACGTTGCACTTCCTAAATTCGTTGGCGCTGTCGTTTTCTGATAGAAAATTTAATTGCTCCAAACAATCCGTTGATTCAGATTTGTTGCAAAATTGCGTCGTTAGATTGGAATTATACAAAAAACGACTGTCTACTGGAATGATGCAGCTGCACAGTTTCAACAGTGCCTTTTGAACACAGTCAAATCTACAGCCCTCTTTTGTGTACCGCAGTGATATCAAGTCAAGTTTTCGCAATGGATTGCTACACTGTTGAAACGTGATGCCAGTTGTGTTTATTAAATTAATTTCTGACAACCTTAAGTCCACTTGCGTTCGAAAACCAGGCGCCAGGAGGTGTTTTTTTGGAGTCATCGGATTAAATGGATATCCCACTTTCATGATAACACCCTCTTGCATTGCTTTGTTGCTAAATTTCTGCTCATACTCTTCAGTATTGATGTCCAACACAATTGAGAGTCCCACTCCTTCTTGTCGTTGGAAACCCCTATGCCCTGGAATACTAATCAGAAAACAAACGCCATAATTAGCATCAAAATAAGCAGTAATGTCGTCTTCTAGTAAATGTTCGCCGTTAAAAGTTGCCTCACGGATAAAGGCTGGTTTTTGATAGCCGATGCGGAGAAAAAAATCCGCAAAACTTTCGTTTTCAAGATCGTTCTCAAAAACATAGGTCTTGTTGTCAATTGTTTTATTTTTCTTATCGAGGGGACCTCTGAGTGTTCCATCAATTGATGCCGTTGGCGGTATAATTCGCGATATTTCAGAAAAACTAGTGCTCAAGTCTTTCAAAAGCGATGTTTTTCTTGATCCGCTAAAATTGCTAAAACCGGTAAAGTATTGCTGATACAATGACTCGAATTTCTTCTTTGCTGCTGGCCGCTTTTGCAAATAACTGCGATTAACAGAGTTTGCGGGACACAGGTAAATTGTAGGAAATTGTAGCGACGCCGGAGTGTCGAATGAAATCGAAGTCAATATGGGGTTATTTATAAAATTCCGCAAACAAAAACCAACTTGACTTATAAGAATGATAATTGCCACCAAAATTAACAGGGCCCAACAAATTTTTTCTGTTTTAGATTTAGCTTGATTAATTCCAGCCAGACCGTGCATATCAAGTTCTTTGAAAAGTTTGGGGTTCTTCTGTTTCTTTTGCATTGGAACAACTGCTGCCATAATTGTTATAGTTTGTGTTCTCAAAAAATTGTGCTTAAAGTTGTTGTTGGTTTAGGCTGTAACTATAAAAAGAACAAACACAATAGCAGAAACAGTTGCTACGTAACTATTTGTTAACTGTGTAATTAAGAACAATAGGAGTTTTTCCTTTGTTAAAAGCCATGTTACCGAAAATACCTGCTGAAGTTACCTAGCTAAAAATTGCACGTTATTTTTTAACTTACTGTTAAAATGTAATTCGACCATTTGTAACGAAACATACATAGAAAATAAGAAACAAAAGCCCTGATTTCGACAAAAACAACTAAAAAACTGTTACATACAAAGTTATACAGATAACTCATTTCAGAAGACTTTCTTATGAAAACAAATCCATAGTGGTATGAACTGCCAAAACATTTTTGCTTCTGTGACTTAAATTAAATCTACCAAAGCAACGAAATCAACAAAACTCAAACAATAGGGTTAAAAACATTATGACCGAAAGATTTTGTTCAGTGAGCGTGAAAGATTAACCACTGAAAGTAACACGCACGAAATGAGTTGGCTTGATGGTATCATCAACTTTAGCGCAAATGACGCCACTAGAAACATATACTAAGTTTTTTCAACTCATGTTTTCAGTCTTTTTTTGTTTTCCTTGTATTTAATCGTAGTTTTTTGTTTTGGTATTTTTAATTTGTCCAACCTTGACAGCTTGACCAGATCAGCTGAGGAATAGTACTGAAGCCGAAAAAAGAAATAAAATCTCATGCTTAAATGTAAACTTTGTGAATGCAGCTATAATGATTATGGTCAACGTATTTTGTGCGCTAAGCTTTTATAGGTTTTTGCTGTCTATAAAGTAAATGTCGGTGTTGTTTTGTGAAAAAATTTAAGTTCAGTTTTAATTATAGTTACAAATTTCAAGGTGTCATCGACAATGGCAGGGGTTGCATAAGCAGTCATAGTGCCGCTTTCGACATGTATATACTTAAACTCAATTCCCCTCACACATCAAAAATTCCGACTCCCAAATAAAACAAATGGCTGGTTGTTTTAAGACTTTCCAGTGAACACTGCCACTAAATACAGCTATATGCCTGGAAGGACGCAAGCAACCAGTAAAATAAAAGGTTTTTAAACTAAAAAAGGGTTTTTTATGGGAGCAGGTGGTGAGATAGGGACCTGGCAAGGCAAAAGCCAAGATGGAATGCATGAAATCAGACTAATTATTTGTGAACAGTAAGCGTTTATATGGAGCAGAAGAGTACACAAATTAGATAGTATCATAGTTAAATGAGTTGAGCGCGCATGCAAGTTGTACTGAAAAATCAGTTTGCAAATTATGTACAAATTTTATGTAGTGTACGTAGGTAAGTACGTACGCGCTTTAAAATTTGGTATATCGTTTACTTTTAATTAATTCTCCGTTAACAGTTTTGATAGGAGTTGTATTTTATTTTAGTTTTAGTTATTATGAGCGAGAAAAAATGATGTTTTTGTCATAGCTAGTTATTGTTTTAGTTACAACAACAGATTCAGATATGCGTGGTCTGAAGCTCACATGGATCGCTCTGATTATAATGCCGTCTTTCGTTCCGTAAGAATTCCCTATCCCATTCTTGAGTCCTGCCTTTCTTGACACTAATACAAATACAATATGTGCAACATATGTACTTTAAGTTACTGCTACGTATAAGTACCTAATTATATTTTATATACAGTCGGGTTCAAATGAAAAAGGATTCTAGGCGTCGGGATTAGTGATGAAACCGGACGCGTCGGATGATGTCATCCGACGCGTCGGATAATGTCACCCGACGCGTCGGGTGATGTCATCCGACGCCCTCGGTTATGCAATCCGACGCCTAGAGTTTTGCCAGCCAGTAATTAATTAGCTGTCAAAGGTCAGGCCTAAAGTTTTGAATAGGGGTGGCTCTTTCAGTGAAAATTATGAATACTACATCATTTTATTGTTTAGCTTCTTTAACTAAAAATAAGAATTCAGTAGGTAAAATTATCTTATATTTCAAGTAAACATCTATTAATAAACATATAAAAATAATCTGTAAAAAATTGTACATAACTCGTTGAGGAGTGACCCTCATAAATTTTTCCTGCAAGCTCTCCAATTTCTAACTCTATGATGCAATCCGACGCCCAGCCAGGCCCGTCGGATGATGTCATCCGACGGCCTCGGCGATGAAACCCGACGCGTCGAATGATGTCATCCGACGCGACGGATGATGTCATCCGACGCGACGGATGATGTCATCCGACGCGTCGGATGATGAAATGGCGTCAGCCAAATCTATTTTCATTTGAAAATGACTGTATTTTGAAGAAAAAGGTAAACAAGTTTTGAGCCTTCCAGTCAATTATATAAATTGAAGTGCATATGTTTTTTACGTCAGCGTCTAGCGTTTTACTGAAAAGCAATCACTTAACATCAGATACAGTATTTTTACCCTAAATAGCAGCAGTCTCACCTACTTTTCATCAATCGAAGTGAAAATAAAAACTACCATTAAATAGCCATTAGACCACGCATGAATACCATTTACATTTGCAAAAATTACCTCTTCATTTTAAAATTGTTTTGATGCCAACTTTGAAATCTCCCAACTTTTACTCTGCTGAAAGTTTTGACCAACTCAAGGAAATTATTGTATCTAAAAACATGGTCGATTCTGAGAGGCAAGAAAGCAAAAACGCGGCAAAATGGTCCGAACTTTTTGCAGAACTTGATATGCACGGTCTGATTGGGATAAATCATGCAAGATCGACTTCCGAAAAACTGTGCTGGTTTTTTCTAATCCTAGCGGCCGTGATTGTGCTACTAGTTCAGATTACCTTTTGTATCCTAGATTATCTGCATAATCCGATTACGACCGCTGTCTCCTATGAAACGCACATGTCGCTGCAATTTCCAACCATCTACTTGTGTCCCTCAAACTTTGTTAACCATAGCTATTTTGATTCCTCGCGTACGTTGGCGAGCAAAAAGTTTAAGCAATTGTACCCACAATACTTTGTCTCGACTGGAGCTATGAATTTGGGAGTTTTGAGCAGATTAAGCACCACTTATTCTGAAATATCTCGCGTTATTCCGTATACAAGAGAAACGGGGCCACATGGGGGCACGGGAGGTATTGGTCCGGGTTTGGTTCCGGACGATTATGACGAAACAATGTATGAAGATGAACGCGTGACCGATTTTTTTCTTCGTATTGGCTACCAAAAGCGTGAGTTTATACGGGAAGCAACGTTCAACGGAGAACTCATTGATTATGACAGCATCACCGCTTACTTTGATTCCAACTATGGCGTTTGCTTTCTAATCGACCTGAAAGGAAAAAACAGCTATCAGAAGCAAGAAGGTTTAGGACTCTCCATTGTGTTGGACATCAACACCGAAGACTATTCGACAGAAATGAGCAAAACATCGCCGCAGGAAGGAGTTATGATGAAAATTGGCTATCCGTTCAATCCACTATCGCCAAGAGAATACTTTTTGGCACCTGGATTTCGAACGCACGTAGATTTGACCCTATCCAAGATATTTCTGATAAATACTACAACCAGCGTGACACGACAGCATTGTAGCGGCCATGACAGGAAACTCGATTTGGTGTCAGTCCGCTATACAACTGAATCGTGTCGATTTGATTGCGTCCAAAAAGCACTGCTGAATCATTGCGATTGCGTTATACCAGTGGATCCACGATTTTTGCATCTAACAAATTTGACAGAAAAGTTTTGTAACAAATCCAGATCATCTGAATGTTTGCGAGAAATTGAAAAAATGTCGAAAAATGACACCGAAAACGATTTCGTGAAATGCACCAAAAGTTGCAAGAGATGCTGTGAAGTGTATGAATTTGGCGCAACCTTCACTTCACTGATTCATCCTTCGAAAGCAATGGTTGACGCGTATACGGCTAATATAGAAAATCTAATGCAGGAAATGAGTAGTTTGGAAATAGCTAACTATTGCAACGATCCACCACCTTTTTTGCCAACAACAACATCAACAAAAATAACAAAAACAATAACTACAACAAGCAATTATAGCGAAATACCCGATCGCGATCAAGCAAATCCTCAGTGTTTATCGACAGAAGAAAAAGCAAAGAATAACAAAACCATTCAAGAAATTGACGAGAAACTAACGGATATGAATAAACGACCCGTAAATATGCATCGGTGGAAGCAAAATGTTTTGGTGGTAGACGTTGCATATTCTGATTTTTGTGTGAAGAGCATTTCACAAAGCTACTCGATGACTGCATCGAACTTAGGTAAAATATACTTGTCATATAAACACATTTATGAGACAGCATCAGCGTTAGAATGACTCAGGGGGGATTTGAACCACCAATCTCTGGATCTGCAGATGAGCTACTGGATCAGTGCTTATCTGCCTTGAGTCCTTTAACCTTTTAAGAATCTGACAGTGCTGTCATACTGGAAACTTTTTATAATTACTTAGTATTAGTATTTACTTAGTATTTATAGTTACTTAACAGTACCGTTATTAAGTAGGTATGCCTGCCCTGGCCTGTAGCGGGCTACAGGCCGCGGGCCGGGCCCGGCCCGGCTCGCGCGTTTGTTTACGAATAAGCCCCATCCGTAAAATTCCGGGCCCCGGGCAGTGCATAAACATTGATTGTTACAAGTGCGCAGGCACTACATACTACAGTCAGTATACTGTGTGACGCACACACAATGCATTTTATCACTTGATGAAGTCTGTGCCGGACCAGCCCGTGGGCTTTGGGGAGGCCCGCGGGCCCCACGCCCAAAGGCTCGCAATGGCTCGCCGGGCCTGTAGCGGGCCCGGCCCGCAAAATTTGCCAGTGGCAGAACTCTATGTATGACGTCTAACTTTATATATTTTAGTTGAACAATTGGTTTTAATATGTTTGCCCTTGTGTACATATGTGATAACTTTGTACTCTGTTTTGAGCTTGATTATAATACATTCTATATATTAAAAATTAATACACAATAGTTTAAACTAGTTTGGTTTGAATTGTTCTGTTAGTAACGTCGTCATTTTTTTATTATCCACTAAAATAGATAAAAAATAACATCTACTATTCAATTATTCATTAAAAACCATTAATAACCAAAACACTTCTTTGTTTAACGAACCTTCAATTAAAATAAAACTGAATTTTTTTAATAAACGTTCCCCCGTTTAAAACTTACATTTGCCGTTCAAGCCCTAACTTTTGTGGTTTTATTTATTTTTTATATACTTTTTTATTTTAGGTGGTCAACTGGGGCTTTGGATCGGAGCAAGCATGTTCACTCTGGTTCAAATCGCGATTTGCCTCACCAACATCATTTGCAAACGGTATAACAGAAAGTATGATGATGATAATGATTTAAAAAACCCTGAATGAACTATAATGACTTGAGTCAGAACGTCTTTTGAACATTTATGACCAAATATATGAATTCTTTGTTTTTCATTTATTTTAATACATTAGATACCTAATACATTATATTATTAGTATTCTATGCATTTTTACGACAATATTCATGTATACGTATATATACATTCTTTGTTCTAAATTACTATGTATTTTGGGTATGTAAGATTTTCTTAGTTAAACTCAACTTTAAGAGCAATTAGAAGATTTTTCTATCAAGGGTTCTGATAGATTGATATCAGACAGAAAACTCAGTGTCGAGAGACGCTGACTGTAAAGCTGTATTCATACTAGCACTTACACAAACACAAGCACAGGCACAAGCAAAACGCCGACACGTTTCGATTGGCACAAGTAAGAACACAGCCACTCAAAATCAAGCCGGTAAATAAGTAATTTTGGTGATTATTGCGTTCAATTGTTGCAATATAATATGTATTTGGCCTATTGGTCCGTATAAATTTGAGGATTGGTTTCGTTGGTTTTCATCCCCAAAAATTGGAAGGCTAATTTTTTGAGTTTTGATATAAACGTTTCGCTTGTGCTTGTGCTTGTGCAGATGCAAGAGGAATTCCAGCCTAAGTTACAAAAAACAAGCTGTTAGCAACATTGTAAATACATTGTTAGCAAGCAAAATATATATGTAGCTAGTCTTAACTTGGATTTTAATAACTGATTGTTTTGAATATCCTTAAGAAAAATTTTATAAAAAAATGCAAAAAGAAAAATTCCACTGCTAAGCAAAGTAACAATAAGTGAGTTAAAAGATTAAATTGTTAGTCAAGTGTTGTAAATGAGAAATAGGGCCTACAAGGCTTGTGCGCTGTGGTGTCGTGGTATTTGATTTATGAAAAGTATGTATGTAACTTGTATAAAACTACAGAACATTAGACTTGGGTCATCAAAATCATATCTAACAAAACGGAACTACCCACATAAATTTTCTATATCTTTCATAGCATCTTGCGATTGTCGTAGAAAGTCATTTCCTTGAGGACAGCGGCTTACGCATTTTTTTAGTTCGTCGTAATGATAGCACAGCGTTGACTGATAATTCAAAGCTCTCAACTGAGGATCAAATTGGCCTGTGCATTTTCCCACACAATTTGGATTTAAAGGCGTCGATTTAGTCGAAACGGCCAATGCAAAGAAACAAATTAGAAAAGTAGTAAACATTACAACTAAATTCTACACTCAGATTTTAGAACTGTGGCTGCGAAATAAATGATGCTTGGTTAGAAACCACAATAAATAGCTTATTCAAGGCCTATCAAAATCTTTAGGACGTAATTATGAATAATTTCTTGTTATCATTTATGAACATATTTCGCCTGGTACATAGTTTACAAAATATAAAATTTTGTGGGTAGGTTTAATGTAGGCTGAAATTATGTGTCTTATTATGAGCTACCTAACTGTCCAAATTGAACTGTGATTGAACGTAAAAGATTCTTCATTAGTCATTCGCGTTTGAACCCGACATCAACCACTCACCAATTTCAATATCTAGTATTGTTGTTGAGAAAAGAGCTGTGAGACTTGGGGGGGGGCTGTGGTGTAGTGTTGTGGCGGTCAGTATTCTCGACTTTGACTTGAACGCCAGAGTTCCTTTTTTCAACATTGTTTTTTCTGTTTTCCCATAGTTCATGAGCGATAGCCTGACTGTTGGAAAAACAATACCAATCAACGTTCGAAGTACATAGACTGTATTGGAATACGAAATGGTCCGTCTTGACATATGTGTGGCGTATTTAGCTTCATAAAGAAGCTCCGTCGACTTTAAATGCTCATAGCAATGCAGGATTTAATTTTCCACTAACTTTCCCTTTGCCCCAAATGTTTTTTGAGGATGGGGGGACGTTTATAAGCTGAACACAATAATAGCGCAAATAGCGCTTAGTGGTGGAGGAGGTTAACTCTTGTGTTCTGTGCGTGCTTACACGCGATATCTACCAAACTTTCAACAGTATCACTATTATGACATTTTACATAAATAGACCCTGCATATACATTTGCATTTATTTCAGAAGTTTGCTTTTATCTTTATCTTTACAAATTCTAGACCCTTTGAATCTTGGCAATGTTTGTTTACACGATGCTTAATGTACCGGTAGAAGGCTTGTTTGTTTTTGTTTGTTGCCAATTTATGTTCATGTTGGGTAAGGTAATCAGGTTGAGCCTTATCGTTTAAGACTGTGAGCCGGCTTAGCTCGGTTTCGCATAGTAATCAAAATTTTTAGTCCTACTTTTAAAGCAATAGTGCTACGTTACAAACAAAAAACCTGAACATGTTAAAACAAGACATGATATTTGCATTTAACAGTAGGAACAAATAATATATCAATAATAATATCAATAATTACTTAGTCTTAGTAAGGTCTAGGTCAAAAAATGTTCTGGCAGTAAAAATATTTTAGATGGAGCATTTTGCCAAAAAAACATTTAACCAAACAATATTGCATAGCACAGCACTAATCGCATTTATATCCATCTCGTAAAGATTTATTTACTTTAATATTATTCATGCTACATTTACATCATAATTTTCCATTTACATGGAAAAAGCATCATAAGAATTTCCAAAAGGTTCATCTACACTGAAAGCACTGATATGATTGTCTTATCAAAAAGATTTAAAATTTTATTTAGATCAAAGCGAGTAGGTTTATCAATATATTTCTGCATACCTAAGGCAGACATACAATCGAGAAAAAATCATGTATTCGACTACAGTTTGACAACCAGAATTCCTATTGTACATTTGGCGTTCTAAAGTGTAATTACAGTATGATCATAAGGATTACAAACTAGCGCAATATCATCTGTAATTCTGTTAATAGTTTCTTGGTCCCATGGTGGGCTATACACCACCAGCACCATGTGCCCCCTTCGTCAATAATTCAACGCACACTGATTCAGAATCAATACTGGCGTTAATAGTTGGTGTACTTGAAAGTTATCCTTAAAAATAATAGCAATCCTTCAACAAAATTATTTCTGTCTTTTCTCAAATTAAAATAGTCTTTATTCCACACATCAATACAATCTTTTATATTTTAACTCAATTTTGTTTCAGCTTTCAAGATAATATGTGGATTCTCAATTTCTAAAATAATTGAAAACCATAACACCTTATTTACCAAACCATTTTAATTGAAATAGTAACAGTTCAGTTCAGACTGCATTAAGAGCACTTGAAAACAAACAACAAAATTGGTTACGCATACAGATAGTTTCCCTAACTGGTGATCGGTAGCCCACTGCCAGTGACATAATGGTCGCTGCGGTTTGGACTTTTAGCTGCAATAGCAGCTTAGGTCGGCTTTGCTTGGATAATTACATTTGTGCTTGCAGGGGGTTCTATTGGCAAAGTGTGATCACCAGCACCGTTGTGGCTTATAGCCGCTTTTTTTCGCCTTCTCTTTAGGTGATGTCCCGACGCCATGAACAGTGGCTTTGGCAACTTCCGCTATCAAGCAGTCTGCAGAATGATAGATTTACCTAAATTAGTTGCAAGCTTAGCTTTAAGCAAGGGGGTCCCTTTTTTGTTTTGCATCATGCCAAATATCTGTACCTAATTCACGATCAAGCCTGCATGTTCAATAAAACATTTCATTAATTTAAAGTCATTTTTTCAGCCGATTGATAATACTTCGCAAAGATACAATTTTCCCGCCATGTATAAATGCCACTCACTGTACATTTACTTGTTTTAGTTTGTCTCGTTTATATTTGCGAATCAGTACGCTCTTTTTCTGACCACACGATATAATATCTCATATTATAGCAATTAAACAAAATATAAGAAAAACATTGAAACAAAACACAAAATAGCAATTATTTCTGCATCTGCTTAATAACATTAAACAAATCTAAAAAAATAAAGCGCTACATGCTACAACGGTTAAAAGAAACCAACAAAGTAAACAACGGCCAAAGCACTTTTAAATTAGTTGCAGCACAAATAAACGAAGCCAAAAATTTCATGATTTTTTTATGACTGTATGGTGCCAAATGAATTTGCCGTCTGAGCTGAACGTGTTCTTTGATGTATTAATTTTTTTACATTTAGCTACGTCCCTGTAACATTAACATTCTATGAGGAACGCTGTTGGCGTTGGCTTGCGTGGTTCCACTCAAACTTAACTTTCGCGTCGATTGTAATTTAGGGTCTTAGCCCACAACACATTAAACGTATGCTCTCGCCTCATTATATGACATAGCGTTACCATTTTGCCGTGGTGCTGTGTCCGGAAACATTTTAGTGACTGAAATAATGTTTGTATCAAGGGTTAAACTCGCTAGCAACACGGGTACTGTGAGGGTTGGGTGAGAGGGCAGTACCCATTTGGCAAGGCAGAGATTATATCAGGGTTTTCTGTCTCATTTGATCTGTTTAGGCCAGTTTCATGGTGTCGTACACGAGCCATTCTTATATCAGTACAGTGTACATTTATTATCTGTGAACATCTCAAAAAAGTTACAAACAAAATGACACAGAACGACAATTTGTAAGTCGGCTAAGCGTGAGAATTGTTTTTTTTCAATGTGCTCAGAAAAAAAGTTGTATTTTTTAGTTGATGACTGGACAAAAATTCGCTTGCACCCAACTAAGTTGACCATTTATCGCCTGTCGATTTGTTGTTAGAACGCTAGTATGAGCCCAACCCATATCGGGATACACAATGTTTGCACATGATTCAAAATTACTATATTGTGATAAACTAACGAAGATTATCGCGCAGCAGTGCAGTGAATGACAAGTGTCTCGCAAAGGTAAACACACTTGTGCAAGTCTATGCAGCAGTGTCTGCAGTTTCCGATTGGCAAAATTGCTCAAAGCATTAGCGTGAAGATAGGCTCAAGACCACACCTACAACCAATCTATCGAATTCATTGCCCCAGTGCATCACTGTTACTATTGTTGATCTTAAGGCAGCCAAGTGCCTTGCTTTCTTAAGGGGGGGGGCTACCTGGAAAAGTGAAAATTTTAGGTTATCCGATTTGCTTCAAATTTGCCCACAGCCACAACGTAGCCCCAGGGAAGGCGCATCGCAGGTGTAACAAACTGGAACTGCTTTTGCCATTTTCGTACTAGGGGCTGCCAAAATTTCTATTGTACGTGTCAATCATAGGCGCAAAAAAAGTTTTTTGTGGTTGCAAAGCGTCCCTTTACTCGAAATTTTTGTTAACACTGACGAAGCTGATTTTTACATAATTCGATAGCCTAACGTCATATCTCAAGCTCTATGATCCGTTTTTTTAAATTTTTGCCCACGGCCTGAGCAGTGACGCCAAATGTAAAATCACTCGAATTTGGCGGGCCCAAAAAACGGCCATTTTTTACCTTTCTTTCTCGATTTTATAATTGAAAACACATATAAAAAATCCGGATCATACGATTTTGCGCTTACATGTGGGCTACTACTAGGGGTGTTTCAGTTAACTGATAACTGATAACTTTTTTAAAAAAGTTATCAGTTAAAGTTAAATTAAAATTAAATTTCTCGGGTTTAACTTTAACTTTAACTTTAACTGAAATTATTTTCAGGATTAAATTTAACTTATAACTTAACTGATTTAGACTCCAAAAACTGATTTAAATCAGTTAGCTGATTTTATTTTTAGTTATGCGTCAAAACTGATTTTATTTTCAGTTAAGCGTCAAAACTTATTTTATTTTCAGTTAAGCTCATAACTGAAAATAAAAATTCAGTTCAGCGTGTAACTAATTTAGGGAATTTTAGTTCTGCTGTGAGCATGTGACCTGAATGAAGGCAGACGTGTGCTTCCGTTGAATTGTATACGGTCATGCATTTTAGCCACGTATGGCATATATAATATATATTAATTTCGCTCTAATAACTTAACTGATAACTTAACTGATTTAAAATTCTGTAATTTAAACATCCCTGGCTACTACTATGCCAAGCTTCAGCCTGATTGGCTTGATGCGGTTTGGGTTAGAACTGCCAATTAAGGGCTACTTTTAGGCTTTCGTACGAACGTTTGTCTATGTAAATACACTGACAAACGCACTGCACCAAAAGTGCGCCTTCAAGCTTAATTGCTTCTATCTGAGGTTGGGGTGTCTTGGGGGAGTTAGATATGCAAAAATAAACGAAATTGGAGAACTTTGATTTCTTACCAGGGTAGCCCCCCCCCTTAATGTTGAAAAAATGATGGCCCAATTTAGAAAGAAGAAAGAAATGAAGGCACCGGTTATCGAACCCGGGACGCTTGTTTCGAAGACAAGAATGCTACCACTACACCACAGCCTCCGAGTCTCATAGGCCCTAATTTTTATTTGCAAAATTTAGTAGGAACCTTGAAGAGAGCCTGACAGGCAGCTTTTGGTGTATTTTATAGATGTGGCTATAGCGGCACGCAATCGTCACTAGTGTTGTCTCATTTATGAAATTATTTTCATTTTCAATACTGTGACAATGCGACAGATTTGTTTACTGGTTTACTCCAATAACAATATCGTACGATACTATACTAAAGTTATCCTGTCATAGTACAGTAGTCATGGAGTGTATCTTTTTGCATTCTGTAGCGCCTACAGATTGTGTAGTATTACACTCCCCCCGGCCAATTTGGCCAATACTCAGAAAATTGCACGACAACTGTTAAGGTTAATTTTTTGACCGCATTCAAGTTCCACAACCTGATCAGATACGCAGCGTCGAACTTTCTGTCGTGGTCCAAATGTTGGCATGAGACAGCCATTGTTCACGGATTTTACATGTACAAACTTAGGGCATCGTATTGTTATTTTTGTTTTTTCGGTTTTCTGTTTCGGCCACGCGAGGCAAGCGGTTGTTCCGTAAAACGCGCGGAAAGCATCGCCAGTTCGATTGATATTGAACAAAGCTGAAGACACGTGCTCTGTCCAATTTCTTGAACCGGTCTCTAGTACTGCTGCTCTTAACCGATCCTTCAGGGTTCGGTGCGCCCTTTCGATGCGACCATTGCCCTGGGGATAGTATGGAGTACAGTGTACATGGTCTACTCCGTCTGACGAGGGCGTTCATTTCAAACGAACGAAATTGTGTGCCATTATCCGTCAATATGGCACGCGGGGGCCCATACTTGAGAAACCAGTATTTTTCGATTGTTCTGGTTACGCTTGAAGCTGTTATGTTGCGAATGGGAACAGCTTCTAAATAACCAGAGTTTTGGTCGAGGATTGTCAACAAGTATCAATAATTTCCAACTGTCAAGGGTAGTGGGCCAACAATGTCGGCGGAAATGAATTCACGTGGGGCAACATCAGTTGTCGTTGGTAAATTTCCTTTTTTACTGATGTGGGAATGGTAAGACGATGTCTTATTACAAATGTTACAGTTGTCTTGAAATTCTCTAAGTACTTTTCTCATTTTTGGAAACCAAAGTCCTTCGGCCAGTATACTTTTGCGAACACGATTTACTGAAAAGTGGCCTGCTTCGTGATGTTTTTTAACTATATCATTAATTTCCTTCGGTGGTATTTGTACAAACGAGATATTTGCATTGGATTGAATTTCAGTGCTTAATCGGCTGAGAACGTCTGCCAGGTGGTTTTTGTTCCCGGGTATAAAACTAAGCTCAAAGTTGAACTCTTGCAGATATTCTTGATATCTGGCGTGTCGTTTGGACTGTGGTTTTTGTTTTACCATAGATATTAATGGTTGGTGGTCAGTAAAAGCGTGACATTTATTACCGTAAATATAAAAACGAAATTGTTTAAATCCAGCGTAAAGTGCCAAGTATTCTTTATCTGTTGCACTATAGTTTTTCTCGGCATTGTTAAGAAGTCGACTGTAAAAATGTATTGGCCTTCCTTTTTGAAGTAGCACCGAGCCAATTGCTGTGTCCGATGCGTCTGTGTGTAATTCGAATGGTTTACTGTAATTCGGGTGGATTAATAAGCAGTTTTTTGAAATGGAGTCTTTGATCACATTAAATGCGCTATCACAGTCTTCACTCCAATTGAATGGACAGTTGTTTGACTTCAATTTGTACAGTGGTTCCATTAGGTCGGCGAATTTTGGCAGAAATTTTGATAGGTAATTGGCAAATCCACAAAATGATTCAAGTTCTTTTTTTGGTGCGCGCAGTTGCTGTAAATGAGCAATTTTTCCTGGGTCAGGCTTAATTCCTTCCGATGTAACAAGGTGACCCAGATATAGTACTTGATCCATCCCAAAGTGGCACTAGGCTAATTGCATTTTTAAATTGTTGCTTTTTAATCGACTGAAAACGTCGATGAGATCTTTCAAATGTTCCTCCTAAGTTCTTGAAGCTACAATAATATCGTCTATGTATGGGATAATTCCGCGACTTTTTATGTCAGCAAAATTCGATTCATAGTCCTTTGGAAGGTTGCTGGGGCATTGCATAAACCGAATGGCATAACATTGAATTCGTATATGCCATTTTTTGTGCTAAAAGCAGTTTTTCACTTATCAGACTCTTCAACTTCTATCTGCCAGTAACCGCTTCTAGTGTCGTAAAGTACTTTGCGTGTCCCAGGTAAGTCAAAATTTCGTCAATTACTGGCAACGGGAATCGATCTTTGACTGTAACGTCATTGAGCTTTACGTAATTTATTATGAAGCGAAATTTTCCATTTTTCTTGCGTTTTAGAAAAAACGGGCTCTGCCAGGCTGAGTTTGACTTGCGAATGATTCCTGCAGATAACATTTCATTCAGAAGTTTGTCAACTTCGGGTCGAAGGGCATAAGGAACACGGTAGGGTTTTCGATAAACTGGCGGACCGTCAGTATTAATTGCGTGTTTGGTTTCAGTACATCTGCCAATTTCAACTGTTCCGGTTGAAAACAATAGCTGGTTTTCTGAAATTAGTTTCATCAGGTCAGATTTATGTTGGGTGCTTAATTTTGACCCGAATTGGTCTTCAGATGGTGATAAAACGTTACAACACTGTGGTAACTTGTAATCAAAACTTATATTTAGCAGTCGCAAGCCTGGCAGGCCAATTAAGACGGGGTAAGGTGTCTTTTCAAAAACTGCAAATTCAATAGTACATGACTTGTGAGGGGTTTCTGTTGGTAAACGGATAATCCACGAGTAACTGTGAGTTGTTTGGTTTGCCAACGAGCAACTGCGGTTGACATTAATGAGCATATTTGTTAGGTTATGACACTTTACAAAATCCAGTCGTATTATGTTTAATTGTGATCCTGTATCGGCAAAAGCATTTACATAAATATTGTCCGATAGTTGCACAGGGATGAAAATTCCATTGGGTTTCCCTGTAACAGACACCAATGGAATAGTTAGTTTTTTGAATTTGGTTCACGGCAGACACGTTTTAGGTGTCCTTTGCGTCCACATTGCTCACAAGTCTTTCCAGACCAGCAAAAATCCGTACTATGACCACTTTTTTTGCACTTGTTGCAAAATGGCTTGCGAATAGCCATTGTTTTCGGTTTGGCCAACACGTCTTCACAGTTTATTTGTGCCAGACGTTTTACTAGTTCATTTAAATCGCAGTCACAAAATTGGTGTCGTTGAGCATAGTCTATCATTCAATAATTTTTTGTTTGATTAGTTGATCAATCGCTTCCCCGGACACAATCTGTTTAGCATACTTTCGCAATTGTCGTACAAATTCCACTATGTCACCACCAAATTCTAGTTCCATAAAAGACCGTAAAGGGTTACTTGTCGGGGAAATGTTAATTTCTTCCAATTGTCGCCAGATAGATTCGTAAGTGGAGCGACCATCGATTTTCAGCACATCGCTCAAGTTGATACCGCATACTTAATTGTTTTTAGTTTTTTGTCGTCATCGAGATCGGCCAAATCAACGAACGCTTTAAACTGCCGTCTCCAGACATCAATTTCTGTAATGTTTTGACAAACGGGTACAAGCTGAATGAATTCCATCAAGTCCCGCTTTAGTATCGTTCACAACCACTGCGCCAATGTGACAATGCGACAAATTTGTTTACTGGTTTACTCCAATAACAATATCGTACGATACTATACTAAAGTTATCCTGTCATCCTACAGTAGTCATGGAGTGTATCTCTTTGCATTCTGTAGCGCCTACAGATTGTGTAGTATTACAAATACCATTTTCAATTACAATACTATTATCATTTTTTTCGGCAAATATTTTAATTTTAATTACTTTTTCGGTATTTTTATTAAATTGCTTAAATGTAAAGTTGTTATGCTAATATCAAGGCACTGTATTATGACACCAATTTTATTTATAAGAGGGCACAGCGACAGAAATGATGCGACTGTATGAACCGGGCATATTATGTTTTCAATATTGATATTGAAATTGAAATTACAGTTTAGATTTCAATTTCAACTACATTATTTTAAATTTCGATGCTCGTATTAATTTTCTACTCAAATATTTCCAATTGTAATACCAGTATCAGTTTTTGACCAAAATATTTTCATTTATCAATTTATTTAATAATTCATCTAATTTATGTAATATTTTTACGTTAATAATATTTAATAATTTATCAATTACTAATTAATATTGAAAGTGAAAGTGTATTTCAATGATTGAAACAAATAATTGAACCAAACTTAATCGTCACAAATGACAGACGATGTCTTAAATATTTTAATTGCATATGCTGAAATTTATGAAACTAAACTGATTGTAAATGGCAAAAATTGTAAAGGTTGATATTTTTGGTGAATAATGCTGATTTGCTTTACAAAACCTTTACTTTGAAAGGCCCATGAGTTTTAAATCTGGTAAAAGTCACTTACTGTGTCAATCTATTGGCAAAAAACATTATAATGTATGTTGCCTGCCCCTTTCTTTCATAATATGGCCTCAGAGCAGCAATTAGAACTATCTCATACTACTGAAACCTGTCGGGTTTATGTTTCACAGAATCAGTTACTTCACGAGAATTCCTTAGGTATGCGAGTAAAGCGAGCCTATAGCCGAGTGGTCAGGCGTGACAGATCTGAGACAAAGTTGGCATTGAGAAGCAGGCTCAATCTGTGGCGGCGGATCAAAACCCAACCAAAGCTTAGACTTTGTCAATTTTGAAAAATTTAGGAAGGAAAAGTTAAATTCTACATTTTTTAAATTAAGGAAATGTCAGTTTATTGGCAGGTTAGATATAATATTAGCAAGCATAACGTCAATTAAACAGAAAAAGTGTCCGTAAATTAACTTTTCGAGTCAGCATATTGACTGCAACGAATATCCGCTTCGCTAGGGTTCATAAGTACGAACAAAGCTCCCCCTTCACAAAGCTCCCCCTTTCATTTCATTATAAAAACAGCACGAATTTGCTTCTGAATATTGTTGCTCAAGTGCACTTCGAAACATTTTAGCCATCATAGTATCGGTACATATTTTGATACAGTCATAATCGACCGAATTGGCCAAAATCGTCAGAGAGTAAAGACAAATCAGAAAAATAGCAAACTTTTCAGAGATCTTGTATCTGTTTTATCCGCGCGAATTCTGTAAAATTCTATGGTGCTCAGTTTCGAATTCATACCAATATATCTACTGAATGTGTCAATATTAATAGTAATGTGTTACCGAACAAAACAACACTGTTCATATGTTATTTCTCTGCATCACAGCAGCAGTACTTGAAAAATAGCCGAATAAATAAATTAAGGCAGCAATCTAAAATCCACACAACCCTGACTCAATTTTTTTGGTGTAAATGCTGAACACACTGTACTGTGATAAAATATAACGTTAGTGCAGACCAGGTTCTGAAAATCACCTTAAATATATTTTATTAACGTGTAGCATGCTCAAAAACAAAAGCTAAAAACTTGGTCACGTGTGCACTAAACACAGTTATTCTGACCACAAAATGCTGAACCCTGAGACAAAAAAAGCAATTTCATTACGAAAAGAACGAATTGCGAGCATCCAGTGTACAGCGAGCAGTCACTGAAATCCCAACGAGTCTGCCGCTAGTGACTGCTAAAGAATGACCGATCAGAATTAACTACCTATGATGCTGCAGTCAGCATCACTGATCGAGTCATAGCGTCACTGACTGCAGTTATTGGATTGACGTCACAGGTCCAATAATTTGCAAATTTCCATTGAATTTCATCAAATGACTCTGGAGTCAGTGACTCCAGGATCACGCTCACATTAGTCAGCAGCTAAACTGGATACTTAACGTAGAGTATACGCACGTATATACTGAAATATTGTGCATAAAATGAATGATGACTAATGCGAACGCGATTCCGGAGTCACTGACTCTGACTCCGGAGTCACTTAATGAATTCAATATGCCGAAAAAATTGTCCAATGCATTGGACCTGTGACGTCAGCGCAATGACTGCAGTCAGTGACGCTATGGCTCGATCAGTGATGCTGACTGCAGCATCATAGGTAGTTAATTCTGATCGGTACTGTACATTATCACTAAATAATCACACGAATTAGCAACCGGCACACTTAGTAGTATATGCTTTTTCAATACAATTGAATCTGTCCCACATGGTATTAGTCATGTCTTCCAAATTAAGGGCTTGTTAATTTACCGCATTAAAGGGTTAATTTCAATCGAACCAAATGGTTTACAAATTATGCTGAAAAACATTAAATCTGTATAGTTTAGTAGTACATTAGGAATGGTTTCGGACAAAACTTAGGCCGCTGATTTCTTTTAAATCGTCTAGCGATTAAACGGACTTAACGACCTAAACATCTGACTAAAAAAGTCCAGTCCGTTTAATCCGGTAAATGAATCGTCTCTCAGCTCTCCGTTTATTTAAACGGAGAACTTTGGAGTTCTATTTTAGAATTCTTTCAATAATAATCGTTCTAAAAATATCGAGTTCTCCGTTTAAATAAACGGAAAATTTTTAAACGGAGAACTTTAAACGGAGAGCTTCAAAAAAAATGCATTTAGCAGAATCTATGTACTCCGTTTAAATTCAAATTTGAGAGTTTCGAAAAATTAAAAAATGTTAAACGGAGAACTTTAAACGGATAGCTGTTAAACGGAGAACTTATACGGAGAACATTTTTTTCGAAAATGTGGGCCCTGAGCAATTTAGCTCTAAGAAATAAGCAGTTGAGTTTTTACTTGGAGGCAGATTTCCACTTTCAAGTTTTGCTAAACAAATAGCGGCAAAATAAAATTGTCGGCAGAAGTGGAATCGGCATAAGTGCACTAAACCGAGTAAACCAGCAGTGTTTTCTAATGGCCCTTATATACTGATGATTAAACATCCAGGTGCCGATTTTTAAAAAGTACATTGTTACAACACTGTACACCGATTATTGACTTTTCTGCATATACACAGACAAAAACCAGCAGACAGCTCCCAAGCTGAAAATACACGTAACACTTGTTGGTTATGCAGCCTGTTCAGTGGCGTGAAAGTCAATGAGCGATTAATTTCAAAACAATAGTTCCTTTTCTAGAAGGAACAAAAAATTCTGTGTTCGAGCAAAAATTATCGATTGCTGCGTGGCTTGTTTTTTTTTTATGTTTGCCCATAAGGTGGTCGAGTACAGGGTGGTTCCCAGATTCACCTCTTCCTTGTTTTGAAACTATACCAGGCTACGAGTATAGCTCCAAAACAAGGGCATCCTAACTACCAGTGGTGTGTGAGTGTAGTATATGCTTTTAAATTAAATTTAGGGCAGAGTTTGGGGCCTCACATACCGATCCCGAATGGTACAGTTGTGAGTACCCCGGTTAAATATTTTAATTTAAAATTATGTGGCTGTTGTTTGTCACTGATCTCGTTGCAGCAGCTGCGGCTTTAGTCCTGTTTAGCGGTTGTAGAAGCAGCATGTAGTACTAGACGCAGCAAGTAGTAGTTGTAGTAGTATGGTTGTTGTAACCGCAATTGCTGTAGCAATCTTTCCTGTACTACCAGGCACCTTTGGGCTTTTACGGCTTTTGTTTTCTCTGGCCGCTTCTTCTGTTTTTTGTTTCTTCTGAATATCAGTATATGAAGGTTATGACTGCCGTCGCACCGGTGCTGCATTTTGTCTCGGCACAGCATAGATCACTGCACAGTTATATTGCACATTTTTTCATTTAGCTTGCTTCTCTCAGGAGTTGTATGATATGCTTTGATTAGTTCCCTTGCTACAATGTATTCCTTTGACTTTCAGTTTTTTCATTTGTTTTAATTACAGATCCATTGAGTCTGAGCCACGCTGCTTTGTGACTAAGCCAAGATACCTTGATGTTGAGCCATTAAGCCAAGCTGCTTCGTGACTGAGCCCTTGAATCAAGATACTTGAGATTGAGCCATTGAGTCTGAGCCAAGCTGCTTTGTGACTGAGCCATTGAGCCAAGATACTTTGCGGTTGAGCCATTGAGCCACCATACCTTGAGATTGAGCCATTGGGTCTGAGCCAAGCTGCTTCGTAACTGAGCCATTGAGCCAAGCTGCTTCGTGACTGAGCCCTTGAATCAAGATACTTGAGATTGAGCCATTGAGTCTGAGCCAAGCTGCTTTGTGACTGAGCCATTGAGCCAAGATACCTTGATGTTGAGCCATTGAGCCAAGCTGCTTCGTGACTGAGCCCTTGAATCAAGATACTTGAGATTGAGCCATTGAGTCTGAGCCAAGCTGCTTTGTGACTGAGCCATTGAGCCAAGATACTTTGCGGTTGAGACATTGAGCCACCATACCTTGAGATTGAGCCATTGGGTCTCAGCCAAGCTGCTTCGTAACTGAGCCATTGAGCCAAGATACTTTGCGGTTGAGCCATTGAGCAAGCATACCTTGAGATTGAGCCATTGGGTCTGAGCCAAGCTGCTTCGTGCCTGAGCCATTGAGCCAAGATACTTTGCGGTTGAGCCATTGAGCCACCATACTAGGGATGTTTTCAGTTATTGAAATCTTAATCAGTTCAGTTAATCAGTTAACTGATTAGGTTAAAATTAGATCAGTTCAGTTATCAGTTAATTCTGCAAAATTTTAATCAGTTCAGTTACAGTTAAGTTAACTTAACTGTAACTGATAACTTTAACTGAAAATATTTTCAGTTATTTCTTTAAAAATGCTGGTTTCTTTTTCCGCTAATCCCGATATTTGCTAAAGTTTTCACTTAGTTTCTACTAAATTAGAACTTAATTAACTTCTAATTATTAACTATTTAATTACTAATATTTGAATCTACTCAAAACAAAAAACCTCTTGTCAACATGGGATCAAACATTTATTTCAAAACGAAAACTTTAAACTTCTGTAACAACTGCCAAGTTGCAACTGTAAATGACATAAACTCTTGGAAGAATGGGTGCAAAGCAATGCCCAGAATAGAATAAAACATAAAACAGTGAATCAAATAAAATAACAGGCAGAACCTTAAGTGGTTCTAAACTGGAAATTCAAGTCTGATCATTCATTTAATTGGCGTTTTGTCCTTTCAATGCTTTTAGCTACAATTCTACAGAGACAAAAACTTGAAGATCATTGCAAAAAGTAAACAAGCAGAACGCCACAAAGGATTTTATGCATGTTTCGACGCATGCCTGAAAATGATTTTCAGTTATTGCATGTAACTGAAAAGAAAATCAGTTAACTGATTTCAATCAGTTTTTTACAACCGAAGCAGTTCAGTTACAGTTAAGTTAACTGCTTTTAGGAATTGTGCAGTTAAGTTATCAGTTTTTAACTGCTTTTCAAAATCAGAGCAGTTCAGTTATCAGTTATTATCAGTTAACTGTAACTGCTTAACTTTAACTGAAAATGAATCAGTTAGCAGTTAACTGAAAACATCCCTACACCATACCTTGAGATTGAGCCATTGGGTCTGAGCCAAACTGCTTCGTGCCTGAGCCGTTGAGCCAAGATACTTTGCGGTTGAGCCATTGAGCCACCATACCTTGAGATTGAGCCATTGGGTCTGAGCCAAGCTGCTTCGTGCCTGAGCCATTGAGCCAAGATACTTTGCGGTTGAGCCATTGAGCCACCATACCTTGAGATTGAGCCATTGGGTCTGAGTCAAGCTGCTTCGTGCCTGAGCCATTGAGCCAAGATACTTTGTGGTTGAGCCATTGAGCCACCATACCTTGAGATTGAGCCATTGGGTCTGAGCCAAGCTGCTTCGTAACTGAGCCATTGAGCCAAGATACTTTGAGGTTGAGCCATTGAGCAAGCATACCTTGAGATTGAGCCATTGGGTCTGAGCCAAGCTGCTTTGTGTACTGACTGAGCCATTGAGCCAAGATACTTTGCGGTTGAGCCATTGAGCCACCATACCTTGAGATTGAGCCATTGGGTCTGAGCCAAGCTGCTTCGTAACTGAGCCATTGAGCCAAGATACTTTGCGGTTGAGCCATTGAGCCACCATACCTTGAGATTGAGCCATTGGGTCTCTGAGCCAAGCTGCTTTGTGTATTGAGCCATTGAGCCAAGATACTTTGAGGTTGAGCCATTGAGCCACCATACCTTGAGATTGAGCCATTGGGTCTGAGTCAAGCTGCTTCGTGCCTGAGCCATTGAGCCAAGATACTTTGTGGTTGAGCCATTGAGCCACCATACCTTGAGATTGAGCCATTGGGTCTGAGCCAAGCTGCTTCGTAACTGAGCCATTGAGCCAAGATACTTTGAGGTTGAGCCATTGAGCAAGCATACCTTGAGATTGAGCCATTGGGTCTGAGCCAAGCTGCTTTGTGACTGAGCCATTGAGCCAAGATACCTTGATGTTGAGCCATTGAGCCAAGCTGCTTCGTGACTGAGCCCTTGAATCAAGATACTTGAGATTGAGCCATTGAGTCTGAGCCAAGCTGCTTTGTGACTGAGCCATTGAGCCAAGATACTTTGCGGTTGAGACATTGAGCCACCATACCTTGAGATTGAGCCATTGGGTCTCAGCCAAGCTGCTTCGTAACTGAGCCATTGAGCCAAGATACTTTGCGGTTGAGCCATTGAGCAAGCATACCTTGAGATTGAGCCATTGGGTCTGAGCCAAGCTGCTTCGTGCCTGAGCCATTGAGCCAAGATACTTTGCGGTTGAGCCATTGAGCCACCATACCTTGAGATTGAGCCATTGGGTCTGAGCTAGGGATGTTTTCAGTTAACTGGTAACTGATTTCTTTTCAGTTAAAGTTAAGCAGTTACAGTTAACTGATAATAACTGATAACTGAACTGCTCTGATTTTCCAAGGCAGTTAAAAACTGATAACTGAACTGCACAATTTTCAGAAGCAGTTAACTTAACTGTAATTGAACTGCTTCAATCGTGAAAAACTGACTGAAATCAGTTAACTGATTTAATTTTCAGTTATATGCAATAACTGAAAATAATTTTCAGTTAAGCGTAGAAACTGTTTTGATTTTCAGTTTTCAAGCATAACTGAAAAGCGACTATTCAGTTCAGCTTTGGGAACATTTAAAAAACCAATAAATCTCATATTTTACGTGCGTATATGTATATTTACTCACATGTTTGTATATTTACTCATGCGCATACAGATACTGTTTTTGTACACGCTGACATGTTCGATCAAGCCTAGGAATCAATTGATTATTGGCTGTCGGCCTACAACGAAACACTAAAGTCCTCCTGACATTAGCTTTTTCTTATCCAATTTTCACCCTCCCTTAACAGCTTTCGTAGCAGTGTGCAACGATTTTTCAGCCTTTGCGGCTCGTGATTCACTGGCAGCCACATAAAACTAGGTGGTAAACGCTTCAAAAAAGAAGCAATATTATCCAATAACAAAGCTAGGTAATTTAATGTAAAAAAGTGAAAATGAGTTTTATCATTGTTTGGCGAGGATTTTGGATTTAAAATTTAAAGAAATTTTATCGTACAACTACATATGTGCAGGCATTAATGCGTGCTACATTATATACCAACTTACTACTTACTTTCTAGGGCAAAAAAGTTAAACTTTAACTGAAATTAAAAAAAGTTAGGGTGTTACTTTAACAGTAACTTTAACTTAAATTAAAACAACCTTACTTTAACTTTAAATTGAAGTTACTTTAAAAAAATTATATAAAAGTCATTGATTTTCGGCTTACTTTAACTTTAACTTAAATTGCTGCCTGAGCCTTACTTTAACTGTAACTTTAACTTAAATTGAAGCAATGGCCTTTACTTTAACTTTAACTTTAACTTAAATGAAAATGGTTTAACTTTTTTGCCCTTACTTTCAAATTTACTCTGGATTCAAAGCTTAGTCGGAGTCATTTGATTCCGAAGTCAAAGTATAGATGGTGCATGCTTTGACTATGAAATCAAGCCACTACGAGTTCGCTATTACACCAGAGGCTGTAGTAAGCATTTTGGCTGTACTGTCCTAGCAGAAATTTAGTAGACTGGCAATAACTGTGTAGAAATGAAATCATATCTACTTATGGATGTCAGAATAGCTGAACAAGAAATTAGCATTTTTAGAGAAATAACTGAAAATATTTTCAGTTAAAGTTATCAGTTACAGTTAAGTTAACTTAACTGTAACTGAACTGATTAAATTTTGCCAAAATTAACTGATAACTGAACTGATTTAATCTTCAGGTAATCAGTTAACTGATTAACTGAACTGATCAAGATTTTAATAACTGAAAACATCCCTAGTCTGAGCCAAACTGCTTCGTGCCTGAGCCGTTGAGCCAAGATACTTTGCGGTTGAGCCATTGAGCCACCATACCTTGAGATTGAGCCATTGGGTCTGAGCCAAGCTGCTTCGTGCCTGAGCCATTGAGCCAAGATACTTTGCGGTTGAGCCATTGAGTCACCATACCTTGAGATTGAGCCATTGGGTCTGAGTCAAGCTGCTTCGTGCCTGAGCCATTGAGCCAAGATACTTTGTGGTTGAGCCATTGAGCCACCATACCTTTAGATTGAGCCATTGGGTCTGAGCCAAGCTGCTTCGTAACTGAGCCATTGAGCCAAGATACTTTGAGGTTGAGCCATTGAGCAAGCATACCTTGAGATTGAGCCATTGGGTCTGAGCCAAGCTGCTTTGTGTACTGACTGAGCCATTGAGCCAAGATACTTTGCGGTTGAGCCATTGAGCCACCATACCTTGAGATTGAGCCATTGGGTCTGAGCCAAGCTGCTTTGTAACTGAGCCATTGAGCCAAGATACTTTGCGGTTGAGCCATTGAGCCACCATACCTTGAGATTGAGCCATTGGGTCTCTGAGCCAAGCTGCTTGGTGTATTGAGCCATTGAGCCAAGATACTTTGAGGTTGAGCCATTGAGCCACCATACCTTGAGATTGAGCCATTGGGTCTGAGTCAAGCTGCTTCGTGCCTGAGCCATTGAGCCAAGATACTTTGTGGTTGAGCCATTGAGCCACCATACCTTGAGATTGAGCCATTGGGTCTGAGCCAAGCTGCTTCGTAACTGAGCCATTGAGCCAAGATACTTTGAGGTTGAGCCATTGAGCAAGCATACTTTGAGATTGAGCCATTGGGTCTGAGCCAAGCTGCTTTGTGTACTGACTGAGCCATTGAGCCAAGATACTTTGCGGTTGAGCCATTGAGCCACCATACCTTGAGATTGAGCCATTGGGTCTGAGCCAAGCTGCTTCGTAACTGAGCCATTGAGCCAAGATACTTTGCGGTTGAGCCATTGAGCCACCATACCTTGAGATTGAGCCATTGGGTCTCTGAGCCAAGCTGCTTTGTGTATTGAGCCATTGAGCCAAGATACTTTGAGGTTGAGCCATTGAGTCACCATACCTTGAGATTGAGCCATTGAGTCTGAGCCAAGCTGCTTTGTGACTGAGCCATTGAGCCAAGATACTTTGAAGTTGAGCCATTGAGCCAGCATACCTTGAGATTGAGCCATTGGGTTTGAGACAAGCTGCTTTGTGATTGAGCCATTGAGTCAAACTTGCCGGCGATCTTTCATATTCTGAATTTTTTCTTTTCTTTTGTAGGCTATTGCTGATCTCAGAGTCGCACCACTCTGTCGCGTGGCTTGTCTGTCAAAAAGATTATTGCAGTTACTGTATAATTGAATCACAGACACTTTTGCTTCGCAGCTGCTGTTCATTGTTTTATTAATCAAGACAACACTTTATTACCCGCAACTGCAACACACACGCGCCCACACTTATAGTGCATTTGTAAGACCTACCTAGGTAATCAGTTCAAATAACACAATGAGATTAGATACCTGTTAATTGAACTTTTGCATAATAGTTTATACGCGGCGGCGGCTGAGGCCAACGAGTAAAAATATTTTTTATTCACCTCTTAACGGTTCAGAGGTGCCGCGTTCTATTCTATTTTGAAACAAGCATACACTTATTCACTGAAGGTATCTCATACCGTGACATCTCATCTCTTAAAATGACGTACTTGGTGTAAGTTCGGCAGTAGTGTAACGAATATGTTTCTTCCAGAATTATTGTTAAAACTTTTGACCGCTATTGCTAGAATTTTTGGAGATATTACGATGGATTGTCAGAAAAGAAAAGGATGATGTCTAAGCCTTAAGCTTTAAGCCTAAGCGTGAAGTCTGAAAAAAAGTAACAAAAAAATGTATAATCATCACATCTGTCTTACAACAAGTATGCATCTTTTTATCATCATTTTTTGTAAGAATTACGAATTTTTTGGTTTTCCTTCAAGACCCTATTGCTAGGTGTCTGTGGCCAGCTAAGGAAGAAGACGCCCTATTTTCTTAAAATCCCAGGCTGTATCTCTGGTAATAGTAACTCTCGAGATTCACAAACCCAG
>JASANF010015349.1:0-25982 GCA_030248245.1 Trissonchulus sp. WLG1_4 | reverse complement strand
TGGAGAAGCACGAGCCCGAGGTCGGGATTATCCAGAACGTCCTGGCCAAGCTCAAGGAGAAGATCGATCATCGGATCAAGATGATCAAACTCGCGGACCAGGCAGGTTGGAAGGCAGTCGATGCCTATGAAGGTACTGTGTTTAGTTCTTCGTAAATTCGTTCTTCTTTATTTGTGCGTTGGTTGCCTCAGTAGTTTTGTAAATTACACGCTTATTCAGGCATAACCTAGGTTACTTCTTTAGTTAACAATTGGTTCATTAGTCAATTAGATCGTTGGGTATTTCGTCAGTCTAGTTTTTTCTATTCAAGCTATGTCTTGCAGTCGATGTTGTTATCTTACCTAACGATATTAATTTTTGTAGACTTACCAGTTGTAATGTGTAGAAGTGTAAATGACAGTTTATTTATGCTTAGTTAAACTTAAAATAGCTTAGTATCGTGCGTTAATCTGTAAAATTCGTTGCGATTACTTCCGTTTAGTATTCTTTTTCTTTGGCAATTTGCCTGCTGTAAATTGGCATCTCGCCAGCTATACAATCGGGTGACTTATGGTGTGACAAGTCACCCCATTCGACCTTTGAATTAGCAAATAAAAACGTTCCAAAAACGCGCCACCTAGATCGCGCCATATTTTAACCAATCAAAAATTGTTATGCTCCCGCCAACAATGTATAACCAAATGAAATTACAAAAACAAAGCAATTGCTTACGAAAATTTCTAAAACATTTACACGATGGAAGATCGTTTCCCACCCTCTGATTTTTTTTTAACCTTTTTTCTACTGTTTACAGGCAACGGGGAGATTGCGGACGACGATGCGGATCGCAAACGCATCAAGCGTGCCATCGAGGAGAGCAAAAAGTCCGATGACCCACCCCCCAAGCGCATGCGCAATGTGGCCTCGCAGCGGCCCTTTCCAGTCGCCGTCGGCACCGAAGCTGGCTTTCGAGTGCCCTTCGACGCCCCTAGGAGCCAGCCCTTCGGTTTCCCAGCCCCTCGTTTTGGAGCCCCAGCCCCGTGGCTCGGCTTTGGTGCCCCTCGCCCCCCGCGTTTCTACTCCCCAAAAGCACTTCTCGAGAACCCCCGTGCGTTCGACCAGTGCTTCGGCTGTGGAGAGTTTGGCCACTGGCAACCTCAATGCCCCAACACCACCGTGCCAGCCCCTTCCACATCCATTCCCGGTCCATCCAAAAAGCGATAAAGTTGATATTAACTGTGAGTCTGACAAGTTATGTTCTGTTGATAATGTTGTAACGCAATCTATGTCTAGTTCTGTACATAACAATGTGTCTTCAGTTTTTGGTAGACTGCGGAGCCACATAAGTTTTTGGCGTAAGATTGGCTCGAGTGATTTTATAATCAAAACGCTTTCGTGCGGGTTTTCCATTCCGTTTGCAACGAGGCCACAGTCGGCTCGTTTTAAAAACAATTTGTCTGCAAATTCTAACGCCGAGTTTGTATCTGAAAGTATCCAAGAACTCTTAGAGGAGGGCTACGCCGAGGAAGTATTAACCCCGCCCTATATTTTGAATCCCCTGTCTGTTAGCGTTCAAGCAAATGGCAAAAAACGCCTGATTTGTGACCTTCGTTTCGTCAATAAACACATCCGGCCACGAAAAATTAAGCTGGATGATTTGAAACTAGCGCGTCAGTATCTTACTCCCCAAGCCTACATGTCCTCTTTTGACATCAAAAAAGGATACTATCACATCCTCATGGCTTTTTCCGATCGAAAATTCTTAGGTTTTGCTTGGGAATTTGAAGGCAGAATGCGATATTTTCGCTATAAGGTATTGCCCTTTGGTCTCTCATTGGGACCGTTTATTTTCACTAAAGTGATGCGCAACCTTATTCGCCATTGGCGGAAAAAAGGCATCACGTGTCTTGCGTATTTAGACGATGGGCTTATCGTAGCTCCAAATCTAGCCCTCGCCGAGAGGTGGACTGAAATCGCGAGAGCGGATCTCGTAAAATCTGGTTTTGTCGTCAATGAAAAGTGTGAATGGACCCCTTCGACTCGTTTAGTATATCTAGGTTTTATTATTGATACAGTAAAATTCCAATATGAAATTCCCCAACCAAAATTAGAGAAAACTTTTCTGCGTATCCAAAAACTTATTTCCAAAAAAGGCAAAGTTCCGGTAAAAGAACTGGCTCAAGTAACTGGAACTCTAATTTCTCTCAGTGTCCCTTTAGGCCAAATTACCCGGCTCATGACCCGTCAGTCCTACGCGGTTATCAATTCCGCAAAATCGTGGTATAGTTCTGTTGTCATCACCGACCACGTCAAAAACGAGCTTAAGTTTTGGCTGAAAAATTTAAATTCGCTCAAAAGAGAACCTCTCGCGCGGCTGTCGAAGCCATACTGCTTGATCTATTCAGATGCAAGCGCCACTGGAGTTGGCACCATCCTGCTAAAAGATGGACCAGAAACGCAGGCAGTAGCCCGAAAGTGCTTTGTGGGCGCCGAGCTCAAAGCCAGCAGTACTTGGAGAGAAATGGAGGCTATTTATTTTGGTCTCAAATCGTTTGCTCCCTTGATTAAAAATTCTACAGTGAAAGTTTTTACCGATAATAAGGCGGCGGTCTCAGTCTCTCTGGCCGGTAGTTCAAAAATGCATCTACAGCTAAAAGCTGTGGAAATTTTCGAAATTTGCACCGAGCAAAAAATTCAACTAGAAGTGGAATGGGTTCCCAGAGAGAAAAATCAAGTAGCGGATTTTTGGAGCAGAGTTATAGACTTCGACGACTGGTCGATACACCCAGCAGTTACCTCCCTTCTGTTCAAAAAATGGGGTACTCCTACGGTTGACAGATTCGCCGATGATATCAATGCAGTAGTACCAAAATTCAATTCAAAATTTTGGGTCCCCGGCACAGCCCTAGTGGATGCGTTTTCAGAACTATGGTCCAGCGGTCTAAACTGGATTGTCCCCCCCATCAAATTGGTGATTCGAGCTCTGAGACACCTGGAACTATCTCGCGGGAAAGGAGTTCTTGTAGTTCCTAAATGGGTTTCCGCAAATTTTTGGCCAGTATTGTGGAAATACTGGTTTCTTGATAATCGTGTTTTAGATTTCGTCGAGTTCCCACCGGATAACGCAGTCTATCAGTGTGGCAGCCAGAAAGATTCAATTTTCCGGCCGGGATTCCCCTCCCCAGTTCTTGCACTCCTATTAGACTTTGAATAGACAATGTGCTGCCGTAATCTGAAAACTACCGGAACAGCAACTATCTAGTTCGGCGCGATTTCAAATTTGGCGCTCAAATTAACGGTTATTTAAAAATGAACATAATTGGTTCGTGAGTTAGAACATTTTGCATATCGGCGGCTAGTGCATAAAAATTGAGATTTAAGAAGGCGTATTTTAGTTCATAGTCTATTTCTCAAAATTGTTTCATATCTAGAAAATTGTACTGAAAAGAGTAGAATCATCATTTTTGACGGTTTTCTATTCCACCACTCCATGATTTTATTTTAATAACTTTCGTAATGAAAATTGGGCACGTTTTTGAGATTCACGGAGTTTGAAATTGGCGCCCATTTTCCCGCCAAATTAAGGCACAATTTGATTTGTCCGTTAACGACATGACCGCACTACCGGCGGCTAGCGGATAAAATTGCAGTTTTTTAAAGACCTTTAACTTGTAGTAGTGTACTCTTGATAATAGTCATCATAATATTCGTACCCAATTTGGTTTGCCGAAAAATCAAATTTTTGCGGCCGCTGCAGTAGTTTTCAGTAAACGCCAGTCCATTTGATGCTTTGAAACTTCATATATGCTGTTGCTTGTTTGTGTTGTTTTATGTATAATAAAAATATAGCATTTTTATTTTCGTTTGAGTTTACGAATAAGAAAATAAACTCAGCTATATTTTGTTTGTACGTAATTACGAAAATTAGAATGTTTACGCTGGCCTGGTCTGACGGTGGTCAGACCAAGGCGTTCGAATTTATCTTCCGATTGGTCGATTCTTTTTAGAATTACCTGATGAGACCACCTCACGTGGTTAACGTTCTTACGTTCGATTCGTAACCACGAATAGAATCTTAGTCACTTCACATTTTGCTCAACTGGAGTTCAGTCGTGTTTCCCTCCCAGCCCACCCGTGTCAAGGCTAGATTTTGGTTGAGAAAATCGTGTAATTTTTGCAGGTCTCATGAAAAAGTCTACCTGGTTCGATGAGCTTTCACGATGCTCCAATCTCGATCCAATTCTGGCCGAACACGCTCTCGAACTTATCGGAAAAAGTCGAGCAGATAACACTGTTAAAAAATACTTGGGCGAGATTAAGAAATTTACCGCATGGTGCCAAAGTGCCAAGATGCCTTGGCTACCAGCCTCTGAGACAGCAGTGACTCTTTTCTTATCGAAAGTGTCCCTAAAAACTAAGTCGGCGGCTAGCATATCGCAAACGGCGGCAGCTATCGGTTGGTTGCATAAATTTACAGGACACAGAAATCCAACTGAAAAGTCAGTCGTCAAATTTTTACTAGCCGGCTGCAATCGAACCCAAAGAAAAGTAGCCCAGAAAAAAGAGCCAATCAAAACTAAGGAACTGATGCTGCTCGCAAAAAACTTTGGTCAAGATTCATCTTCACTAAAAGACTACAGACTCTTTGCCTTCTGTATTTTAAGTTTTGCCGGGTTTCTGCGTTCAAGTGAAACTCTAAACCTGATCAGATCCGATATCACGTTTCTGTCGGACTCGTTTTCGATTATTATTCGGCGTAGCAAAACTGACCAGTCTGGTCATGGCAGAACCATCTCAATTGCAAAAACTGAGTCTGAAATTTGCCCGTATAGAGTGCTCCACTTATACTTGGAAAGACTTGGCTTGTTCGAACTCCCTAAATCTCAACATTTCATTTTCTGCAACTTGATTTGGTCAAAGTGTGATCAATCATACAAGCCAAATTTTTCCCGCCCTTTGAAATATGGCCGCGTTAGGGAGCTTTTTAGAGGAGCTTTGCTCCACGTGGGGATCGATCCGACGCCTTACGGTTTGCATTCCTTCCGGTCTGGAGGCGCCACGGCAGCGGCTCGCGAAGGCGTCAACGACCGGCTCATCCAGAAGCACGGCGGTTGGCGATCCGACCTCACAAAGAACGACTACATTCACGAAGACAAAGAACAGAAACTAAACGTATCGAAATCAATGTTCAAAAACTGAGCAAAAAGTGGAAAATCTAAAAATGCTGTTGCTTGTTTGTGTTGTTTTATGTATAATAAAAATATAGCATTTTTATTTTCGTTTGAGTTTACGAATAAGAAAATAAACATTTACTTTTACACCTGGGTTATGAAGCTGCATCATATGGTCTGCACTCATTTCGAGCGGGTGGAGCAACTGCTGCCGCCAATTCTGGCGTCCCTGATATGTATAATTATTGCTTTTTTGTATTACTGTATGTTCTGTATTGTACAACTGCATGTTAATAAATAATTAAGCTTGTTTATTTACGTGTAGTAAATAAGACCAAATACTGTAATATTTATCAAAATCTATACATTAATCTAACATTTGTATAATTCTGTACATTAATTTAAAATATTATTACACTATTCTGACTACAAAACGACCATTTACTTACCAAAATATTACCACAAAACACACAATAATGACCATACAAAACCACAAAAATCGATAAATTATGCCTATGATTAACACCAAGAGTACATAATGGAAAGAGTATGACACTCTTTCCATCGGCCAGCTTGGCAGCGCGGTAGATGCGTTGCACAATAAGGGCCGAAAAAGGTCCCAAATGGGTACCTGGTACCCAAACGGGCCCTGCAGGTACCCAAACGGGCCCTCCAGGTACCCAAATGGGACCCAGGTACCCAAACGGGACCCAGGTACCCAAATGGGACCCCAACGTATCTGATTGGCTGATGGGGGTACCCAAACGGGCCCTCCAGGTACCCAAACGGGACCCAGGTACCCAAACGGGACCCAGGTACCCAAATGGGACCTCTTTTCAGATCCAACAGCCAATCAGATTGCAGCAACTTTTAGCTCCGGCTACACTCGAGCTACCGTAATCCCACGTGAAGCAGCATATGTAACGTTGCCAAAATGCTGTTTATCTTCTTTTTTAGGATTTTGCTGCCCTAAAGACTCATTATAGGACCCAAATAACAAATAAACAGCTGAAATGAGATATTTTTGAAAAATGGCGTGAAAAGGCAAAGAATGAGCATTTTGTACAGCAGTTATTTTAAAAAACGTATACAATAGTTATAACTAAGTTCCATCAGTTTACCAAGACTTTGTTTATATCTTATAATAAGCCTATGAGGCAGAAAAAAACTAAAAAATTCTAAAAACAGCATTATCCCCAACGTCGCATGATGTGTTGCTGCACGTGGGATTACGGTAGCTTGATGGTAGGCGGAGCTAAAAGCTGCTGCAATCTGATTGGCTGTTGTATTTGAAAAGAGGTCCCATTTGGGTACCTGGGTCCCGTTTGGGTACCTGGGTCCCGTTTGGGTACCTGGGTCCCGTTTGGGTACCTGGGTCCCGTTTGGGTACCTGGAGGGCCCGTTTGGGTACCCCCATCAGCCAATCAGATACGTTGGGGTCCCATTTGGGTACCTGGGTCCCGTTTGGGTACCTGGGTCCCATTTGGGTACCTGGAGGGCCCGTTTGGGTACCTGCAGGGCCCGTTTGGGTACCAGGTACCCATCTGGGACCGGGTCCCGTTTGGGACCTTTTTCGGCCCTTATTGTGCAACGCATCTATTGCGCTGCCAAGCTGGCCGATGGAAAGAGTGTCATACTCTTCCCATTATGTACTCTTGTTAACACATAAAGCAAATAAAAATAACCAAAACTTAACCATTTTCTTACCAAATTTTTACCATGCATGAGGAAAGATAGATCATGTCGTTACCATGACAACAGCTATAAGGTAGTAATATGACCTTGAAATAGCTGACAGGCTAGCAACACGTACGTACCCACCCCAACGTACCCACCCCAATTCGCAACGTACCCACCGTACCCACCCCAATTCGCAACGTACCCACCCCAATTTGGCCGTACCCACCCCAACGTACCCACTCCAAAAAGGCGTGAGATCACAGCACTATACTACTTTCGCTGTAGCTTCGAGTCTAGGCTTGCGTTGCCTGTAGTCCAAATTTATGTTTGTCGACTGTTTCTTTGACTTTTGAGTCTTGGTTTGTGTTCCCTTACCTAGTTTGAGTCTAGTGGACTTAATGTCCAAGTTCGTCCGCTCTTGCTTTGAATCTATGTTTGTGTTGCATGTAGTCTAAATCCGTCCGCTGTAGCTTCGAGTCTAGGTTGGCGTTGCCTGTAGTCCAAATTTATGTTTGTCGACTGTTTCTTTGACTTTTGAGTCTTGGTTTGTGTTCCCTTACCTAGTTTGAGTCTAGTGGACTTACATAATGTCCAAGTTCGTCCGCTCTTGCTTTGAATCTATGTTTGTGTTGCATGTAGTCTAAATCCGTCCGCTGTAGCTTCGAGTCTAGGTTGGCGTTGCCTGTAGTCCAAGTTTATGTTTGTCGACTGTTTCTTTGACTTTTGAGTCTTGGTTTTTGTAGCCTTGCCTGTAGTCTAAGTCCGTCGCCGTCCCTTGTTGCCTTGAGTCTAGGTTTGTGTTGCCTTGCCTGTAGTCTAAGTTTGTCCACTGTTGCTTTGGGTTTAGGTTTGCGTTGTCTGTAGCACAAGTTTGTGTTTGTCCGCTGTTGCTTCGAGTCTAAGTTTGCGTTGACTGTATGTAGTCCAATTTAGTGTTTGTCCGCAGTTGCTTTGAGTCTAGGTTTACGCTGACTGTAGCACAAGTTTGTATTTGTCAGCTGTTGCTTCGAGTCTAAGTTTGCGTTGACTAGTCCAAGTTTGTGTTTGTCCGCTGTTGCTTACAGTCTTGGTTTGTGCTGCTTGTAGTCTAAGTCCATAGTTTACCTGGGTTTGTACTTTGTGTTGCCTGTGGTCTAAGTCCGTCTGCTGTTCCTTTGAGAATGAGTTTTCTCAGTTGGCTCACTGGTGCTTTCGGTATAGATTAGTGTTCCTTGTGGATAAGTTCGTTCGCTGTTACTCTGAGTATAGGTTTGTGTTTGTGTTGCTTGTAGTCTCAGTAGTTTTGTTGTAGCTGTTGCTTTGAGTATAGGTTAGTGTTTCCTAAATTTTAAGAGGTCTGTCTACTGCTGCTTTGGTTTGAAACTTGTCTCTGTTATTGTTGCTTTTAGTCTAAGTGCGTCCGATGTTACTTTGAGTCTTACTAACCAGTAAAACAGTATTTTGCTGAGAAAACACCGTGGACTCGAAGACGGACCCAATGAACAGATTTCAACTCATTTTTCTACAAACTTATGTCATTTTGCTGTCATGTCAGTAAAACTACAGAGAAACTTTCGTCCGCGAAATTTCCTCCACTTGCATGTGATTTCGTTACGAAAAGGTTAGATTTTGATTATGAAGAGTAGAGCAAGTAGTCGCTGAAGTCATGCCACCAAAAGGACTAAATGGCGCAACTATTTTTTGTCGGACTTTAGTAATTCCATAGTCCGGCCCGACCTAGGCCACAAGATGCTACAGAGCTGCTGGTATCATAACCTATCTAATATCTATTGTATGGTGAATCAGTCATTTGCCCTGAAAAGGGCATTTGGGGTACTGACTGCTTGGCATTTGCACTGGCACCTGCTGATTTTGGCTGTCTGCTTGGTATGGCGTTGTCCTGTCCCGCCAATCTGCTTCCATCCAAGCGTGTAGGACTGCTTGATGCGCGTTGACATCGTGAGTAACGACCGGCTGCCTGCTGCACAATCCACACTGAACTGAACTGAATGATAACTGAACTTTCCTGCCAGACGAACACTAATTTGCATATTAGTGATTCCTGTCTGCTCACTACCCAATCAAAAACAGCAGAAGCGATAAGGCCCGCCCATGACTGTAAAATGATTGGTTAACGAGTTTTTCTCATTTGCATATAAATTACATTGGCCACGGGCATCATTATATGTCAATTTTCTGACTGAAAATTTCTAGAAGAGGGGGGGCACACAAGTACGAAATGAAGAAATTCGTAAACAACTATTTAGTCAAATTTTTTTGTGAAAAGTATATTGTTTGCTTTTGTTTACTTTTAGGTTTTTAGGTTGGCTGACAGCGACCCAAATCAGCAGTTTTTTGTGTTAAATTTTACTTTAGATTGGAACGGCACCCCCCATGTCGGAAAAATAGAGCAGGTCGTTTGGGGGCTAGGATTACACACAAATCATAGGCCAGCCTGGAACACAATTTACGTATTTCTGTTATCGGAGCAAAAACCGATAACAAAGGTTCCTTCTCCAGAAGGAACAAAAAGTAAAGGCCACTGATTCAATTTAAGTTAAAGTTACAGTTAAAGTAAGGCTCAGGCATCAATTTAAGTTAAAGTTAAAGTAAGCCGAAAATCAATGACTTTTATATAACTTTTATTAAAATAACTTTAATTTACAGTTAAAGTAAGGTTATGTTAATTTAAGTTAAAGTTAAAGTAAGCCGAAAATCGATGACTTTTATATAACTTTTATCAAGAGTACATAATAGGAAGAGTATGACACTCTTCCTATTATGCCTAGCAGCGCGCGTCCAATGCGCAGCGCGAAATAGGCCTTTTATGTACGGTTTTGAGGGGGAGAAGACCCCCTCAACTGAAGACCCCGTACTCAACTGCGGGGGGGGGGTAGCCCCTACTCAGTTCGATACCCCGTGCTCAACTGGGGGGGGTACCCCCCCCTCAACTCAGCACCCCGTCTTCAGTTGAGGGGGGGGTACCCCCCCTCATTTCAAGACACTGACAAAGTCTTTGCGCTACCCCCCCATCCCCCCCTCAGTTCAGTACCCCGTCTTCAGTTGAGGGGGGGGTACCCCCCCTCAGTTCAGCACATCGACAAAAGTCCTTGTCAGTGTCTTGAAATGAGGGGGGGGGGTACCGGGGGCAACATGAGATCACACAAGTTTAGTACGGTATTTTCGCACCCTATTGTCTTTCATCAGACCGCGTTTTCATTTTGGAATTCTAGTTATTGAGTGATTTTGACCCAACTCAGGTCACCTGAAGGGTCAATCAACTTTTCTATTAGGTTGTTTTGGTCAAAATTTCTAACCTTAGCTAAATTTATTGCCCCAGATGGCGTGATATTATACATTTTACATCTTTGTTATTTCACTGTCAGTCTGTCGTTTGTCATTACACTATCATAAACATACCATTATTGTTTTGGAACTCCATTTAGAATTATTCGCACCACTGTATAGAATAATTTAGACAATTTTTGCTCCTGCTGAGTGCTGTTTTCTAATTCCTATTCTATTTTGTGTACTCGACACTCACTTAGTCACTTCCAATTTCCATTATTTAAAGCTATATATGTATGTATATATTTTTTACATCGTGTTTTTTGCGAAATTGTTTTCAGTCGTAACTTTTTTGGCAATAAAAAGTATAAAACTACCCAGTCGAGTTAGTTAGTACGACCAGTCCAAGAGTCTAACTAGTAACTTCTTTTTTCAATTTTAAAATTATCCCTTATAATGTTTTTAAGGTTTAAAGTCCAATATTTGCGCACCCTATTGTCTTTCATCAGACCGCGTTTTCATTTCAGATTTCTTGTTATTGAAGGTCTTGTGACTTGTCCCAACTGAGGTCACCACAAGGGCAACAAACTTTTCTATTAGGTTATTTTGATAATAATTTCTCACTTCAGCTAAATTTATTGCCCAAATGGCGTGATAGTTGTGCATATATACACCAATATTGTCTTTGTCACTGCTTATCAGCCATTTATATTTTATATACCTATCACAATTTTATTTTAATTCCCTATAAATTCGAAAAACCATTCTTTTTCCTTTTTGTGTTTAGTTCTTACTTAATTATGACTTCTGTTCTTGTTTTTTGATACGTTACTATTTACAATAATTTTTATTAATTGGTAGAGAGCATTGGCCAATAAAGACGAAAAATTGCATTTTCCCTGTCTGATTTTGAATCTATCCTTCGATTCGAATAGCGATTAAAACTGCACCGAACCGCACTGAACCTTCGATTAAAAATAAACTGCATGTATTACTTAGCCTTTTAGTTCTATTTTAAAACTATTCTTTGAGATCCTTTATATATTTTCCAAGGCACAAGCCACCAAAAAATAGTCTGCGATACCTTTGTTGCCCTCCTGTTTTGTATTTATGCTTTGATGGACCTATTACGAAAATCAGCATGAAATAGTCTACTAAAGTTATTCACTAGGTGGCTAGAAAACTATTCTAAACCTGAACTTCTTCAAATTGTGTTAATTTTCGTTGAGTAAGGTTCTAGTAGTTAATATTCTAACATTCTGCAGTATTTTAAGGTGTCGAAAAAAATTTTTTCCGTAGTAGTATGCTGGCTTAAAAAAATTTTTCAGACATTTTCAACGAAGCCTGTTTTCTAATGTTTCAAAGGAAATTTTTATAACGTGCTCCTATGTTTAATAAACTTACCTGGACGGCCGGGCTGCCCTGATCAAGAAGAGGGCCCCGGTAGGGCGAGGCCGGTGCTTTGCACTCCGTGCCGGCTGACCCCTAGGATTGCCCCAAATGCGGGTAACTCCACGTCGTCATTTTTGTGTTAGGGGCTGCGTTCGCGCTTCCCCGTTAACTCTAAGAGACCCTTTTTATTCCGCCTAAAGGCGGAATATTTGGAAAAGGTTCGTAGCACCAAGAGTACATGGTTGGTGCTACGAGCCACCACAGGGCCTATGCTTACCATAGGCCTAATATATGGCACTCTTTTTTTCCTGCCAATGGGGGCCTACAATTGTAAATTCTACCTGACAATTAAGACAAATACAATACTATAACTAAGTACAAATTATCTAAATTTAAATATATCTTTTGACAATTTTCATATTTGCCAGTAACTATGTATCATTTAATGCGAAAAGCCAGATCCTCCGAGCATAGATAATAGCGGGCGAAATCTGAGCCCAAACAAAAGCAACAGCGGATAAATTAACAGCTGCGGGTAAAGCCATAACACAGCAACCAACAGCCTGCAAAGCCAGAGCCGCGGAGCCGAGACAACAGCGAACAAACCAAGACCCCAACCTACAACGGGCAAAGCCAGAGCCAGCCTGCCAACCCAATGCCTGAACCACAGCGTCCAGCGAGCAAAGCAAGAGCCCAGACAACAGCGGACAAACCAAGCAAGACCCCAACCTTCTGCGGTCAAAGTCAGAGCCATGGAGCCCAGTCCCAGATAACAGCGGGCAAAGAAGGGCAAAGCCGAAGCCCAGGCAACAGCGGACAAACCAAGACCCCAACCTTCAGCGGGCAAAGCCATAGCCCAGTCAACAGCGGACAACCCAATGCATGAACCTGAACCACAGCGAGCAAAGCAAGTGCCCAGACAACAGCGGACAAACCAGGACCCCAACAAACAGCTGCCAGGGCCGGGGAGCCAAGCCAGATAACAGGGGGCAAAGCCAGACTAACAGAGCCGGGTTGCCAAGATCACAGCGGGCAAAGTCAGAACCCAGACAACAGCGGACAAACCAAGGCCTCTCAACCAACAGCGAGCAAACCAAGACCCCAAGAAACAGCTGGCAAAGCCAGGGCCGGGGAGCCAAGTCCCAGATAACAGTGGCAAAACCAGACTGCCAGAGCCGTAGAGCCCAGATAACAGCGGGCAAAGTCAGAGCCCAGACAACAGCGGACAAACCAAGACCCCAACAAACGGCTGGTAAAGCCAGGGCCGGGGAGCCAAGTCCCAGATAGCAGCCGGCAAAGCCAGAGCTTAGACTACAAGAAAAACCGAGATCTCAACTAGCTGCGGGCAGCGCTAGAGCCCAGTCAACAGCAGACAAAGCAAGGCCTCAATCAACAGCGGGCGAAACCGAAACCAAACCGGAAAGCCCAAATAACAGCGAGGAAACTAGGAAAGCCAGGGCCGCAGAGCCCAGATAGCAACGGAAAAGCCAGGTCGGAGAGCCCAGATAACAGCGGACAGATAACTGTGGGCAAAGCTAGAGCCCAGTCAACGGTCAATCGCGAACAAACCAAGGCCTCAATCAACAGCGGGCAAAACCAGAGCCGGGGAGCCAAGATAACAGGGGGCAAAACCAGAGCTTAGACTACAACAGACAAACCAAAATCTCAACTAGCAGTGGGCAAACCAAGGCCTTTGAGCGGGCAAAGCTAGAGCCCAAACAACAGCAGACAAACCAAAACCAGCGGGTAGCCTAGTCAACAGCGGACAAACCAACTTACTCACTGAGTGAGCAAGCCATATCCAGACATTCTAGATAACAACGAGCAAAGCCAGAACCAGAGCGTCTAGATAATAGCGGGCAAAGCCAGAGCTTAGACTGCAGCGGACAAACCGAATTCTTAACTAGCAGCGGGAAAAGCTTGAGCACAGTCAACAGCGGACAAACCAAGTCCTTAATCAACAGTGAGCAAAGCCTAAGCCGGAGAATCTAGATAACAGCGAGCAAAGCCAGAGCTGAGACTACAGCGGACGAACCGATATCTCAACTAGCAGCGGGCAAAATTAGAACCGTAGAGCCCAGATAACAGCGGGCAAAGCAGAACCAGAGAGTCTACATAACAGCGGGCAAAGCCAGAGTTTATACTACCGCGGACAAACCGAGATCTCAAGTAGAAGCGGGCAAAGTTAGAGCCGGAGAGTCTAGATAGCAGCGGGCAAAGACAGAGCTTACACTACAGTAGATAATACAAGGCCTCATACTACAACGGACGATGTAACATAGCTTTGGTTCAAGCAGTTAATCTGTCAACCTCGTTGGCCAAGAACCTTAGGGCCTACCTATTTTTTTACTGGATTAAACGGACTGGACTTCCCAGCTCCCACCCGGATTTCTTGCCGATCTGTAGCAGATTGGTAGCAGATAGGTAGTAAATCAGTGACCAAAGATATTGTATTTGCTGTTCAGTGTTCAAACATGTGCTATGCAAGTGATGATTTTATTCTATACCCACGCCACTATGTCGGAATTTGCCCCTTTTAGGGGCCTACTTGTTAAGACTTGTTACGTACAGACGTGGTTGACTGCGATCAAGAGTACATAATAGGAAGAGTGTGACACTGGCCACGTTTGTGGCCTAGCAGCGCGGACATGCTGCGACCATTATCTCCCGAAAAAGGCCACAACTGTGGGGGGGTCCCCCCCCTCAACCGTGGGGGGGACCCCCCCCACAAACGAAGGTATACCCTCAACTGAGGGGGGGGACCCCCCCCACAAACCAGACCATAGGTCTCAAACGTGGGGGGGGACCCCCCCCACAAATGAGGGTATACCCTCAAACGTGGGTGGACCCCCCCACGCTTGAGACCTATGGCTGAATGACCTATGGCGAAATAGCCCGTTTATGTACGGTTTTGAGGGGGGGGTACCCCCCCCTCAACTGAAGACCCCGTGCTCAACTGAGGGGGGGGGGGGGTACCCCCCCCCCTCAACTCAGCACCCCGTCTTCAGTTGAGGAGGGGGTACCCCCCCCTCATTTCAAGCCACTGACAAGGACTTTTGTTGATGTGCTGAACTGAGGGGGGGGTACCCCCCCTCAACTGAAGACGGGGTACTGAACTGAGGGGGGGGTAGCGCAAAGACTTTGTCAGTGTCTTGAAATGAGGGGGGGGTACTGTCACAGGGAAATTTTTCCCCCGTGAAATTTTTCCCCCCGGAAAAATATCCCTAGGGAAATTTTTCCCCCCGGAAAAATTTCCCTAGGGATATTTTTCCTCCCATTATATGGGGGGAAAAATTTCCCTGACCAAAATTTTAGTACTATTTAACAATTGCTATGTGGTCAGCCAAGTAAACATTCAATTTTATTATATATTATTGTAAGTATAACATACCCATTCACGTACCTTTAAGATACCATAGATTTAAGGTAACATAATAGATGCTTTAATTACTGAAACTACATACTAATAGCTAGTGTTGAAACTATTGCTAAAGCTATTTATTTAACTTTCGTAAAACTGAAAAGCGTGGCGATTTTTTAGCTTTTAAGCCTTCAAGGGTCAAAAAGTTTGACTCTTGAACCATAACCATGACCATTACCTTTCACCATGACTCCGCGCTTACGGGCGGGCGGGGTCTTGATTACCTCACGGGCTGGTAACCCACGCTTCAAATTTGTTTGACCCAAATCCAACCAGGGTGGACGCGGGTCGTGGGAGCCCGCGGGTTGGGTTGGGTCGGAAACCTTGAGCCGTGGGTCGACCCGTGGCTACCCACTTCAGGGCCCGGTTTCATAAACAATGAATCGCGATACATTAGTAACACTGGTGCAGCATAGAAAATCACGTATAACTTGGCCATTACACAATATTTCTGCTAGAAATTTTCATGACAGGCAGCCACTAATATTTGGAACTAATGAATGACTTTGACTTAGCTAGACTTTTGTATGCATCGAGCAAATGTGACAAAAGTTTACACACACATTATCTAACATATTGGCAATACGTCGTAAAAATTTCCAACAGAAGCATTAAGTTAACACAGTTATAACTTATTTTCTAGCTTATATCAGTGTTACTAATGAATCGCAACTGATCTTTTATGAAACCGGGCCCAGGCCGCGCGGGTCGCTAAATTTTTTCTGACCCGCGAAACCTGAAAAAAATTACCATGTCCGACTCCAATTTTACAAAAATTTGAGTATATACTGCGTAATAGTGCCATTAGTTTAACCCTTTCATGCCTAAAGGATCATGGGAGATACCACATGATGAACTACCATATCTGGGGCTATGCAACTTGACTAGTGTATTCAAGCGACAGTATCTTTTAACCGTTTTTATGGGGAATTGTAGGTCTTCGCATTTTGCCGGCAATTTTTACTCCTACTGCCACTCAAACTATGTGCAAATTTGACTTTTTTTATCGCAAAAGTAGTGTTTTCTTTACGGCCACATTATGAAATTCGAATACAACACTGGCCGTCTGCTTTTTGTGCATCATATACAGCGTATAACGCAGTTTATTTCTAGCATTGAACTATGGCAGGCGCATAGTTGCTGTGTTGATACTCTAGGGTGAGGTACATATGCCTGAGCGATGGCGCAAAATTTTACAAATTCTCAACTTTGAGCGCTTATAACTCAAAAACGGTGCGTCCTAGACCCTTAATCGACTCACTGTGTTTTGTTCACCATTCATTTCTTTATCGAACGGTCGTTTTGCGAAGTTTCTACGACGCACGTAGCTCGAGCAATGTCCAAAAAACTAGAAGGTGTCAGACTGAGGCTGTCTGTCAGTGATACTCTGGGCATTAAAGGGTTACAGTAGCAATGTGAATGCAGCCTACTGGTGTGCAATGTGCAAATTGTAGGTACATGGGCCGTGTCTTCTGCAATTTCTTTACGGCTGGCTGAGCCTCGATTGTGAAATTTGTGCAAAATGACACAAAATTCTCAGAACGGTTTCATAAATTTAAAAAAAAATGTCAAAATCGTTGCCTTTGGCCCAAAAGGGTGAAAACTGCGTCACTTTTATTCCTGTACAGTTTCAGTAATTAAAGCATCTAGGATGTTACCTTAAATCTATTGTTATCTTAAAGGAACGTGAATGGGTATGTTATACTTACAATAATATATATTAAGGTTGAATGTTTACTTGGCTGACCACATAGCAATTGTTAAATAGTACTAAAATTTTGGTCAGGGAAATTTTTCCCCCCATATAATGGGGGGAAAAATATCCCTAGGGAAATTTTTCCGGGGGGAAAAATTTCCCTAGGGATATTTTTCCGGGGGGAAAAATTTCACGGGGGAAAAATTTCCCTGTGACAGTACCCCCCCCTCAACTGAAGACCGGGTGCTGAGTTGAGGGGGGGGTACCCCCCCCCTCAGTTGAGCACGGGGTATCGAACTGAGTAGGGGGTACCCCCCCCTCAGTTGAGTACGGGGTCTTCAGTTGAGGGGGGGTACCCCCCCCCCTCAAAACCGTACATAAAAGGCCTATTTCGCGCTGCGCATTGGACGCGCGCTGCTAGGCATAATAGGAAGAGTGTCATACTCTTCCTATTATGTACTCTTGTTATTATGCACTCTTGCTGCGATTCATAAATGTTGCCACACACAAGTTCAGTGGGGGGGGGGAGGGGGGTCGGTGGGGAAGTTACATTTTACCAAGAGTACATAATGGGTATAATAATGGTACACTCTTCCCATTAGCCAGCTGACAGCGCGGTAGATGCGCTGAATACTAACGGCCAAAAGGGTCCTAAACGGGGCCCGGTCTCAAATGGGTACCTACTACCTGGGTTCCTTTTGGATACATCCATCAGCTAGTCAGATACGCAAGCCCCGATTGGGGGATCTTTTCCGTGGAAAAGACCCCAACTGGGTACCTGTAGCGCTTGTTCGGGTACCAGGCAGTAAGCAGGCACCCATTTGGGCCCGGGTCTCGTTTGGGATCCTTCTTGGCCGTTATCATTATGTACTCTTGATTTTACCAAGAGAAGATTTTTACGTGGCGCATTGCGGTGACTCAAAACCTAAATTCGTATTTGCAAAGTAAGGGTCGATTCATACTTCAACAGGGCATACGGACAAACGGACATAGGGCACACGGACATTGGGACGTACGGACATACGGATGTACGGGCATGCGGACAAAGGAGCGATTTATATTTTTGAGCCGTATGTCCGTTTGTCCGTATGCCCTACAATTTCGGGCAGAGTTGAACTGAATTTAACTTTGCCGGACATACGGACAAAGTGAAATTATGCCGTTTAGTACAGATGAACGGACAAACGGCTGAAGGGCAAACGGGCATACGGCTGAACGGACGAAAGTTTGAATCAAACGGCCGTTCTGCCGTTCGTATTGTCCGTATGTCCGTTCGTCCGTGTGCCCGTATGTCCCAATGTCCGTGTAGAAGTATGAATCGAGCCTGAACCTGCAAGAATAAAGGAAAGGCCATGATCGTTCAAAGTTCCTTGTTGCTCGCCCCCCAATGTCTCTTGACTAATAACTAATAATGACACTCGTCCCTATCCTAGCTAATGGGCCGGAACGATGGTCCAGCCGAAATAGCCCTTTTACGCCTTGGTTTCAGGGGGGTGTACGTGTACCCCTCTCGAATCAAGACATGTTTTGATTTCAGGGGGGCGCCCCCCTTCTCGTTTTAGCACATCACCAAGCTGGTGTCTTGATTTCAGGCGGGGTACCCCCCTCGTTTCTGCAAACCAACAGACTCACCACAGAGTTCATTCTGGTGACGTGCTGAAACGAGGGGGGTGCCCCCCCTGAAGTTAAGACACTTCCGGGATTTGATGGGGGCCCCCCTGAAATCAAGACATGTTCCCCCCCTGAAAATCAAGGCGTAAAAGGGTGTCATAAAAGAGTGTCATACTCTTCCCTATTATGTACTCTTACCAATAACTAACTTATAACTCTTTACCAAGAGTACATCTTTACTAATAACTGCAGAACTAAGCGTTAAATTTGCGAAATATGCGTTCCATGTTAAACTACTTAATTTAATGACCTCATATCCTTGTAGCTGCCAGTTTTTTGTCAAAGCCCCGCCCCCCACTCCGATTTTCTTAGGTCCGCGTCACTCTGATTTCGAAATCCCGCTCTTTTGAACATCCCGCGCGAAATTGAAACGGCTGTGTTTTGATTGGCTAGAACAGTCAGCTGACCATTGCTAGCGTATTTTGGTTGGGGAAAAAGTCTAGCACGTGTGTGGTCGTGAAATCAACTAAACGCGTAACTTGGGAGCAGTGTAGAATTATTGGTTACTTCTTCAGCAGTAGCTACCCGGTATCAGAAAGGCCAGAATAGTCGGCTAAGGGAGCCTATAGGGCGAAATCTATCTTGTTTTGCAAGTTTCAAGTTGCGTTTTTGAATCGTCATGCCTCCCAAGGTTTCGTCCAAGACCGGCAAAAAGTCAGTCGGGAAGAAGTCGTCGATCAAGTCTGAGGGTAAGAAGCGGAAGAAGACCAGAAAGCAGACCTACGGGACGTACATCTACAAGGTGCTGAAGCAGGTGCATCCGGACACGGGGATCAGCTCCAAGGCCATGCTCATCATGAACTCCTTCGTGAACGACATCTTCGAGCGGATCGCTGCGGAGGCCTCCCGGCTGGCCCACTACAACAAACGCTCGACCATCTCGTCCCGGGAAATCCAGACCGCCGTCCGCCTCCTGCTGCCCGGAGAACTGGCCAAGCACGCCGTCTCGGAGGGAACCAAGGCCGTCACCAAGTACACCAGCTCCAAGTAGACTACTTAACCCAACCTGACTATGACTTGACCCAAACCCAATCTCTATCCCAACTGCCCTCTTCAGGGCAACCATCTTCGATTCAATTCACATAGGACAGCTGTGTCTTCCTAGCTTCACACAGGACAGCTGTAAAGACAGAGATATACACCATTGTCTCTAGGTTATCCTTTCCCTGCTTTTCATACTCACGGAAATGAGTACCTGGCTGAACGGAAAAAGTACGGAACTGTGCTGTGAAGGGCATATCTCATTAGTCAAACTATGCCCCGGGCCGCTTTTTAGTCATTTTTCGGCGAAATTAGAAAGACGAAAATTAGGCCGGCTTTTAAGTAAACCACCGATTGAGTGGCTCGATTCATACTCTACGCGGACATTCGGACATACGGGCAAACGGACGAACGGACATCCGGACAAAATGAACTGCAGAACGGCCGTTTGATTCAAACTTTCGTCCATTCAGCCGTATGCCCGTTTGCCCTTCAGCCGTATGTCCGTTCATCCGTAACGGCACAATCACTTTGTCCGTATGTCCGGCAAAGTTAAATTCAGTTCAACTCTGATCGAAACTGTAGGGCATATACGGCTCAAAAGTATGGCATCGCACGTTTGTCCGTATACCCGTGCATCCGTATGTCCGTACGGTCCCCCAATGTCCGTTTGCACTAAAAAGTATGAATTGAAAAAACAAAACTTGCTGTGTGCCCTATGTCCGTTTGTCCTATTGAAGTATGAATCGACCCTAATGGTACTATGACATCAAATCTTGGATGGTTGCCCTGAAGAGGGCAGTTGGGATAAGGTTTGAGTTTCGTAGTCTTTCTTCATTCGTCCATCTGTTCGTAGCCGCACTCTAGTGCTTTGATTTCTTCTCGCCACCAGACTTTTTGGGCAGGAGAATGGCCTGGATGTTGGGCAGGACTCCTCCCTGGGCGATGGTCACTCCCTGCAGCAGCTTGTTCAGTTCCTCGTCGTTCCGGATGGCCAGCTGCAGATGGCGCGGGTTGATGCGGGTCTTCTTGTTGTCCCGGGACGCGTTCCCAGCCAACTCCAGCACTTCGGCGGCCAGATACTCGAGGACGGCAGCCAGGTAGACCGGGGCGCCGGCCCCCACGCGCTCAGCGTAGTTGCCCTTTCGGAGCAGGCGGTGGATTCGGCCCACGGGGAACTGCAGACCGGCTCGGCTGGAGCGAGACTTGGCCTTGGCTTTCGCCTTGCCAGATCCCTTGCCACGACCAGACATGATTCAGACGTGAAATTAACGGAGATAGAAGACAAAATAGACAGAACACAAGTTGCTTCTGAAAAATCCAGATTTCGACACAAAATTTTTATGACCTTCAGAAAATAGCCCGTGCTAATAATTCATTGGTTTAAAGAGCCAGACTCAGACCACACACAATGCCTTCATTCAGTTGCTAATTCTGATTGGTTGCTCATGTCACGTGACAGCCATTCAAGTTTGAAATTATTGATTGACAACCGGAACAGGTTGTCAACAGCAAACCACCTGCCAAGTAGGCGGGGGTTTGAATTGAGTGGGAAGTCTGACTCACTATGTACGTACGTACGCGGTCGGAATGAACATGCATCAATCGATGTGGTAGTACAAAAATGTGCAAAATATTACAAAAAAATAAAAGAATTGTGCATCCTGCAGTGATGTATTGATTCTGAATATCGGAAAATCAGATGATTCGTAATGAAATAGATAATGAATTTCGTAACGAATCACCTGATTTCGCACGTATGTTCGATTTTAGTAGATGCCTCTCTCATTGTGTACATTTACGGTTTAACCCATTTTTTCGTAATGAAATCACATGTTTTGTCTGTTCTTATTTCGGTCACTGTATTGACATCTCAAGTTCAGCAAATTCTGGTTATTCTGACAGTAAATCGAAGTGGTTGCCCTGAAGAGGGCAGTTGGGATAAGAGATGAGTTTGGTTGATCAGGTCTAGTCGTAGTCGGTATTGGGTGTGGAGGCAGATTAGCCGCCGAATCCGTAGAGCGTGCGTCCCTGTCGCTTGAGGGCGTAGACGACGTCCATGGCGGTGACGGTCTTCCGCTTGGCGTGCTCGCAGTAGGTCACCGCGTCGCGGATCACGTTCTCCAAGAACAGCTTCAGCACGCCGCGCACCTCCTCGTAGATCAGCCCGGAGATACGCTTCACACCACCACGACGAGCCAAACGCCGAATGGCCGGCTTCGTGATTCCCTGGATGTTATCTCGCAGGACTTTTCTGTGTCTCTTGGCTCCGCCCTTTCCGAGACCCTTTCCTCCTTTGCCACGACCAGACATGATGCAGAATAAAACAGCACGTAAGCTAACTTTGCAAAAAAAACGCTAGCAAATCAAACTGATGAACTTTCTCACTAGCACCGTTTTAAAGTAGTGTTCTGACTGCAGCAGAATCTAGCTGCGGAGTGGCACGTTTTAAAAAGGAGCTCAGAAGCAAAGAATGTGGAAAACGTATCAGCGCAGTCACAAGCGTGTGTGCGACAGCTGGTGAAAATAAGCTTTGGATTATTAGTGTGGTATTTCTTTATCACGAAAATTTCTCAGAAATTGATACCAGACTAGCGAGCGCAAATAAGTTATTAAATAAAATGTGAATTAAAAAATACAAATTTTAAAGTTTTACAATATTTCAAAATATTTTAAAATTCCAAAATTTCTGCAAAATGCGAATTTTTTTATTTGAGATACGAACAGTGTTTTTCCTAAGCGGATTGCGGACCACTATTAGTTATTTATTACCCACAATTACAAAAAATTTTAATTTTAAAACAAAAAAAGTTTTAAAATTTGAAATTTTTAAAATAAAAAAATTAGTTTTAAAATTTGTATTTTAAAGGTATATATTTGAAGTCTTGAGGTCACAGGGAAAACTACTTTGTTCGATCGAATCTGGATTTTCAATAATTAATGAAACTGGAATGATGGGTGGGTGTGGGAGCAGCGTAGCGGCTGCGGCAGCCCCCCCTTCCTCTGAAAATCGTACATAACGGGCTAGTTTTGCGTACCGCATTGGGATTAGAGTAGATTACAAAATTTAGTTACCTTTTGAATTCGAGGGGCTGTCACAGGGAAATTTTTCCCCCGTGAAATTTTTCCCCCCGGAAAAATATCCCTAGGGAAATTTTTCCCCCCGGAAAAATTTCCCTAGGGATATTTTTCCCCCCATTATATGGGGGGAAAAATTTCCCTGACCAAAATTTTAGTACTATTTAACAATTGCTATGTGGTCAGCCAAGTAAACATTCAACTTTAATATATATTATTGTAAGTATAACATACCCATTCACGTTCCTTTAAGATAACAATAGATTTAAGGTAACATCCTAGATGCTTTAATTACTGAAACTGTACAGGAATAAAAGTGACGCAATTTTCACCCTTTTGGGCCAAAAAGCAACGATTTTGACATTTTTTTTTAAATTTATGAAACCGTTCTGAGAATTTTGTGTCATTTTGCACAATTTTCACAATCGATGCTCAGCCAGCCGTAAAGAAATTGCAGAAGACACGGCCCATGTACCTACAATTTGCACATTGCACACCAGTAGGCTGCATTCACATTGCTACTGTAACCCTTTAATGCCCAGAGTATCACTGACAGACAGCCTCAGTCTGACACCTTCTAGTTTTTTGGACATTGCTCGAGCTACGTGCGTCGTAGAAACTTCGCAAAACGACCGTTCGATAAAGAAATGAATGGTGAACAAAACACAGTGAGTCGATTAAGGGTCTAGGACGCACCGTTTTTGAGTTATAAGCGCTCAAAGTTGAGAATTTGTAAAAAATTGCGCCATCGCTCAGGCATATGTACCTCACCCTAGAGTATCAACACAGCAACTATGCGCCTGCCATAGTTGAATGCTAGAAATAAACTGCGTTAAATTAAAGCATCTATTATGTTACCTTAAATCTATGGTATCTTAAAGGTACGTGAATGGGTATGTTATACTTACAATAATATATAATAAAATTGAATGTTTACTTGGCTGACCACATAGCAATTGTTAAATAGTACTAAAATTTTGGTCAGGGAAATTTTTCCCCCCATATAATGGGGGGAAAAATATCCCTAGGGAAATTTTTCCGGGGGGAAAAATTTCCCTAGGGATATTTTTCCGGGGGGAAAAATTTCACGGGGGAAAAATTTCCCTGTGACAGGGCTACTCTCTTTAGAAATAACTAATGATTTCTATGAGTTTAAAATAAATTAACACTACAGAAACCTCAAAAAAGCATTTAATTAGGAAGCTAGAAATAATTCGGAAAAATCTTATTTGAGAAAAGACTGGAAAACTATTTACGCAATGGACTACCCTGTTTTCACTCCTCAGGACTTATTTACTACAAAAATATTACAAAAGTTACCTTTATATGAAATCCAAGGACCATCAGCAGAGAATGAATCCGAAAATATATTATGTATATGTAATATATACATAGGAATCTAACTCGCACCACGTATTAAACAATATGAGACCATTTTACAAAACAGCGGGGCAACATCCGCCAGAAGTGTGAAACTGCACAAATTGGGCGAATGTTTTGACAAAAGTTTGACCTTTGACCCAGCGGGGGCGCACTCAGGCAATAACAACGGTGTGATATAATTGGACAGCGGTCAGAACAAAGAGTACAGCTGGGTGGTCTGTGGCCGGAGGCTATTTCTGATTGGCTGATGGTCGCTAGCCGCGCCCTCCGGTCCAGAAAATGGATTACGGTAGCTTGACGCCAGACTGACGCGAGAATTTTGTTAAGGATTGAAAACATGAAATGCCGATTTCGACCACTATCTCAGAGTGAGGAGGGGGCAGACATACAGGGTTGGCAAGTCTCGGGTTTGCTACCGAGACCGAGACCGAGACCGAGACCGAGACCAAGCAACCGAGACCACCCAAACGAGACCTACGAGACCGAGACCAGCCCTTGGGGGTCCTTTTTTCAAGTTTCAATTTTAAAAATTTGAGATACTTTGAAATGTGAAAAAATAGTAATTAAGTTACAAAAAGTTATCATCAGGTTAGGTTTATGAGTGTATGACTTGCGAAGTTGCGAGAAACTTAACATTGTAAACGACCGCAAGCATGAGAGTAGGTGATCGACAGCTTGACTATAGGATTATTTTTCCGCAATTCTGTCAACTTTTGGAATGTTTTAAAAGTTTCGCACACTCGTCGCATACCACAGTGTGTTTTATAGTGCATTGCATACATATATTTGCACTATGACAGTCTCACTCAGGTGCCAGCGTAGAATCGTCCGTGCTGGTGCAGTGGTGCTACTACGAAGTGCTAATACGAGCATCATCACGGACCAGAAAAGTTTCTCCAGCTGACACAGTTAGGTGGGGGGAAGGTTTCATGCCTCAACCAATCCATAGCCCAAAAAGCATTTGATTGTGCCTAGGTTTTTTCAGATACTTAATGCTTTCACATGCGTTGAGAGGTTGGGGCTCAAGAAATTCAATTAAACTGCCACCCAATTCGCGCTTCGTAACGTTGCTGAAAGCAGCAAATTTTTAGTTACAAATTAACTACGAAGTTAGCACTGTTTGGTAAATGATGGTCAGTATTTCTATATACTGTTTAACGTTATGCTTGAGAGGTTCCACATACAAATGCAATATCGCTAAGTCAGACAACCCATTCTATGTAGCTCAAACTTTAATTACTAGCTTGACGTACAAAGTTTAAACTTGAAGTCTGGGTTTTTTTTCGCTGGCAAATTTTCGCAATTTTGCGAAAAGCTTGAAATTTTTTTCGCAAAATCAAATTTTTTTTTCGCAGACTTACTTTTGTTACTTAACACAGTAGACTTTACATTTAAATGTTAATAAAACATTATTCCGCCTATATATACAAACTGACATAGTTTTCACCATTTTTGACCAAAAAGCAACGATTTTGACATTTTTATTAAAATTTATAGAGCCGTCCTGAGAATTTTGTGTAATTTTTCACAATTTTCACAATCGATGCTCAGCCGTAAAGAAATTTCATTAGACCCGGCGACGGCCAAGGACCAAGTTAGGCCTGAAAATGCTAACATTTTGAATTGTTACTTAATTATGTCACCTCCAACTACTGTCTATTAGTGTTACATGCAGTCGGTGTGATAAGACATGGAAGGAAATGTGTCCCATTTACAGTCACTAGAAACATCAAGTCACAAAGTTTCACGAGACCGGGCTTGGGGAATCAAAAGTCAGAGAAATTTTCCATTTTTAGGGCAAACTTGGTCAACTGGGGACGTATCACAAATGTTTTCCGACTAAACCACAAAAATCAGCGCATAGACCTTACGAGTTCACCTCCACTGCGTCAAAATTGTTTCGCAATTTTGCGAAAAGGTTTGAAAATTTTTCGCAATCAGCAATTTTTTTTCGCAATTGCGAACGTTTTTGCGAAAAAAACCCAGCTTGAAGTTAGTTTGCCCGTGAACTGACATTCTTCTGCAGCAGACAGTTTTGACCATTCCATGCTTGGCATTCTATTTGGAATCTTAAATCGTAAAAAAATCTTCGTGATCGTAAAAAATTTTGAAAACTTCTAGCCTCATCTGAAATACCGAGACCACCCTATGGCAGGTCTCGGTTTTCCTACCGAGACCGAGACCGAGACCGAGACCGAGACCAGCCTAGTCTCGGGTTTTTTACGAGACCGAGACCGAGACCGAGACCGAGACTGCCAACCCT
>JASANF010015348.1:0-21951 GCA_030248245.1 Trissonchulus sp. WLG1_4 | reverse complement strand
CCAATGAGTACCATAAAATTCACAAATAATTGTACAGGACCATGTAAGAAGAAATCGAAAAATGGGTTACTGTAGAGTTTGAGATATTGCAGTCTTTGTAAAATTGTGAGGCCTTTGTCTGCAGCTTGAGCAGCTCCTCTTATGAAACCAGAAATTGCGTGCTCGATAACACTTGGGTCGGTCGAAAACGTGGACGCGTAGCTAGTAAGGGCTGACAGTTTAATTTCCAATTCGTTCGTCTTAGCTAGATATTGACGAAGTAGTGTTATTTGAAAATTTGCTTGCGATGCTGACGGTGGCAAAGAAGGGGTATTGAATGTGAAAGAAATCCATTTGCCTTGCCAAGCCAGTTCTGTTGGTATGCTGGAAACAGCTACTTGTCCATTAGTAGATTTCCACGTTTTATCGAAATAGAGTCCCTTCAAACGTGGTGGGCAAGGTATTCGAGTTGCCTGTGGCACAAGATCGTTTCCTCCTGGTGATATAAACCATAAACTTGAATTAAAAATCACTGGTATTAGATTGTAGCACGAGTTGTTGTAAGTGTAGTCCCAGTAGATTTCTGTAGCTTGGACTGGAATACAGGGCCATATCATCAAAGCTTCACCTGCAAATTCGGAATAAACGTCTGTACGGTTCAATAAAACTCGAGCTCCCAGCGTTGGTTCGATTTTTAGTAGCTGGTGAATAATTTGTAGTTGGCGGTTCGCTAAATGACATATTGCCAACCAAATTTGACGAAAGTTTGCGATCTCCATTTGTTGCGTTTTGTACAGTAAATAATTGAGTTTGCCATTAACAGGGTCGGAATTATTGCTGTACGTTCCTGTGTGGGGCATTGGGCTCAAGTGTTTTCTTAATGTTTCGAAATCCATTCCTGGGAATCGTAATGCTAATCCTTGATCAGTCAAGAAGTGGACGGAGGTAAACATTGATGTGTTACTTCTCGTGTTATCGAAAAAGCTCCTTGTATCGTGTCGATAACCACGTGACCGGCACTTATTTGTGTATCGTAGAAACGGTCTGGTTCGAATGGACAGATAGTATGTAGGTCATCAGAGTCCCAAATGATAGTTGTGACGCCATCAAAGCTGAAGTTTGTATTGGTCGTATAATTGTGAATTATTCCTAAATCGCTTAGGAGTGTTATTCCATCGATGGTCGCGATAGATCCTGTACTGAGAATAAAATTGTTCGTGACAGTACATTTGTCGTGACAGCACCATTTGAAAATGGGCAATGCTGTTGTATTTGTCGACCACAGTTCCGCAGTCAATGGAATTAGCGGTTTATCCTTATACTTCTTTGTCCTCATAGCCTGTTGACATTCATTTGGCGATACTGATATATATTGTAAAGTATCAGCCACTATTTCTCTAGAGCCGAGAAAACCAACATGGGTGCAGATTGTTGTTCGTTTGAGTTTGCAAGATGCGGCTGGAATTTCTAACAGTGTAGAGCGTGGTAACCAAAGTTGGGCTCGTTTTTGGACAATTAAAGCTGGTAGGGGTGCTTTGCAAGTCAAATGAAAGGGTACCGCAACTGGGTGACCTCCAGCCGACGGCTGATATATTTGGAACTCTCGACCACAAACTTTCGGAATCAGAAGCCAACATATAATAAATAGTATCAACCAGATGGCGATTTGCTGTACATACGGAAGTGAAGTATGCCACAGATTCGATTGAAATGAAGAATCCAGTTGGTCTTCAGTGCATTGTTGCAAGTCGGTATAGTTTTTGGTCGGCTTCAAAGGAGATAGAGAAGTGTTGGAAGGTTCAAATATTTGCGTTAGCTCGTAGTCAGAGAAGGACTGATCGGAGTTCGTGTCAACAGTATTTGCTATTTCGGAATTGTTATTGAAATCGGCATTGACGGTGACGCAAAAGTGCGTTGACGCTGAGTCAGTAGACGCTTCAGAATCATCTGTGTCTTCCTCTTGTGTCGATATTGATGGCCTTTTAGTTGGTTCCGCCGCAGTAGGTGCCAGTTCTGTATCATCCGTCTGATGATCTTCAAAATTGTCGATCGGGTGAATTTCAATTGCGTTTAGATATCTTTTCGAATTGTCATAGTTATCATCTATGTTGAGTCTTTGAAATATTTCGAGAAAATCAGTGTCGAATGTATCTGAATTGTGTTTGGCTTCGACCTCGGTACCGTGCTTATGCTCAATCGCCTCAACATAATGACGGTTCAAGTTGGGCGATTTACTTCTGTGTGTTCTTTGGGGAGACGACGACTTTTCGCGTTCTTGTCGATTTCTGCCATAGGGTTTTTGTTCAACCGAATTGCGTCTGTCTGGGTATCGGTCTCTGCTATCACGCCTGTATTGTTTTGACTGAGGATGGTATTTTCGGTCAGAATCGCTGTCATATGATCGTTTACGCTCCCTATCAAATGGAGTCGGAGAACGACGCAAGCGATTACCATGTCTGCAGTGAGCTCGTATATGGCCTTCGATGCCGCATTCGGCACAAATAGGTTCTCCATGACGAGACCACTGAAATTTGACGTATTTGGACGAATAATGTCGATCTGGTGATTGGCGATCTCTGTCGCGACGTCCTTCGTTCGTGTCGTATCGGGCTGGATAAAATTCGCGAGATTCTCGTGATAGTGATCGATCATAGCGGTAGGGACGGTATCTCGGACGGGAAGAGCGGTCGTCAGAATGGTCTCGATAGTTTTTGTTTTGAGTTGAAATCATTGCGATTTCTAGTGCTTTCGCCAATCTTTCAGTAGCATCTTCTGGTGGTGGTTTTGATGGTGGCTCTTTGAGTGTACTTAGTGTATGTTGAATGTCCGCCAATGTATTAAGCACGTTCAGTTGGGTCGAGGTGCGTGCTGCTGTCGAGTTGTCATCAAGCATCAGGCTGCCTTGAGCTTCTTTCTTCTGGGCTAGATTAGATGCTTTTTGCAGCGTATCGGGATCCTTGTCTAGGACGTACTCTTTGAGGGCGCGTGGTAGGCCTGTGATGAAAATTTCTTTCAATAATTGGTCGCGTGAATCATCCGGTAGGCTAGCGAAAGCTGCACGTCCCAGTTTTTTAATGTCTTGTTCGTAATCTGCCAAACTTTCATTTGGACGTTTCTTCCGACCTCTGAGAACCATGCTGGCGATTCGTTTGTGTTCAGCTGGTGACAGCGCGGTTGCGAGGGCTTGTTTGAGGTCGTCATACGTTTGCCGATTTTGGGGCGGGATGTCTTTGTAGCGGTCGAGAGCAGATTCACGCAAGAATATTGGTAAAGTGTCTCGTTTTGTGTTATCTGACCAGTTCTGGCTAAATGCAAATAACTCAAAAATGTCTAGCCATTGTAGGAAGTCGTCACCAACTCTAGCTCGAAACAAATCGGGCGAGAGTTGATTCATTCTGACTGTTGGGGCGTTTCTGACATTTTCGAGTGCTTGATTCAACGTGTGAATGAGTTGAGTATGCTGCTCGATCGTTTCATTTTGTCTTTGTAGTAGTAAGTGTAAGTGTCGAGAATCACGGTCGGATAAGGGTCTTTCTTGGTCCTGTTCTGTTTGAGCCATTGCAATTAACTAGAGTGAAAAATAAAGAGAGATTTACAGGGATGCCATGTAACTTGGATGGTGTAATACGAGATCGGTTATGCGGGTAACAATTGTGTATTACTACAATTTGTCGAATGATACTAAGACTGCTCTTGTAACCTCTGAATCGGATAAAACAGACGATAAATACCTAAGTTCGTTCTTGTTCGGACGGGTATCAGTGATTACGATTACAATAAAGGTCGGATATTCACAATTTGTTCACTACCAGACTTCACAATTCTTATATCACTGCTCGCTCAGCAATCTCGCTCACAGGTCGCAGGTGCTCTCACCATCCTAGTCACCAGTAAAGACCAACTCAGTTCACAGTTCATCATTTAATTCACTCCTTCCAATTTCAACAACAACGAAAACAAGCACGACATTTAAAAACACCACCACTTCACAATTTCCAACACCAACACACTGAATTGCAACATTTCACAATATTCGGAAAACACTGGTCGTTCTCAGGGTCGAATTACCTAATTAATAATCGAAGCTGGTCGGTTTCCCTTGAAGTCATACGGTAACTAGCAATTGCCAAAATTAATGTTTTGGCTTGCAACACGATACGCAACTTAAGCCGAACTAGGTTATTAATTTTAAGATAGAATGAGAAATTTTAGAATAGAATTTTAGGTTATGGTAGTTTAGGAAGAATAATGAAAAGTAATTAATTTAAGTTTGTTCGAACGTCCCCGTTACAAAGAAAAGCAAAGGCAAGAGGAATCGAACTACCGCCGTCGAATACGCGGTTTTCTAGTCCACCGTCTTAACCACTAGGCCACTCCAACACTGACATCAATTTGCATTTTATTTCTCGTATAGAACAGCGGCAGGGTAGTGGATTTCGCATTGCACTGATGTCTGTATGTATTGGTATAGCTATGTACGTTCCGTCAGTACGCATAGAAATATGTGACAACTACCAAGGTTACCAGGTAATCTAAGGCATAATGGATAAGACGTCTGACTGGGAAACAGAGTATTGTTCGATCTCCACCTGTCTTGAATTTTTTTAAAATCAGTGATAATTTCCGTACGTATTTGAAACCATATCACAAGCATGGCAATATGGCATCTTAGGTATAAATAACACTGTTGTGCTAAACGTAATTGATACGCATGTGTCAAACCCTCGTGCAGGTGCACTCGTGCGCTTCGCGCATTCGTACTCTTGCACTCGGAGTTTCACAGATACATGCGTATAAATCACTATAAATCATGAGTGAGTGATGTGCGACCGGCGACAGCAGTTGATTGTTGGATTCATACTTAAAATAGTGTCTCTGTACTGTCAGCAAAGTTGCTGCAAAGCAAAAGCAAAGCAAAAGTCACGTCACCAATAATTAACGTTTTATCTTTACGCGGCCGCCGCCGCGTATATATATACTATAATGCAAACGCTCTATATGTTTGCACGGCGTATTCTACTTTGTCCCAATTCTAGTTTGTCCCAACAAATCTGATTGGCTGACGCCTATGTTTGTTCTGCCAATAAACTATGAGGTACCCTAAGAAGGCGGAGCTTATCCATGTATTGCTATCTTACTGTTCTTACTGTAGCCTTCACCATAGTGCAAAATTGTGCAATACAGTTTTTATTAAATCAAGCAAACTACAAAATTATTGAAATGAAATAGGGAAATTATTAACGCATTAAGCGTTCAATATATGAACACAATATCTTGTGGTACTCAACTAAACTAATTTTGTAAACTTCATTCATATTTTGCGTAAAATTAATTCCCATGCTATTGCTAACTGCCTTAAATATAAGAGTACTTATAAATTTAATTTTAAAATTAGAAAATTGGTAAGTTACAGCAGTTATAGCTATAAATAGCGAACCTAGTCGATTTCCAACTATTAACCAACTCTCGAATGAAACAAAACTATAAATGACATTCTTGCTACTGATATGTTTTGTGTGGTAATAACAAGTGTCCATGGTAGGGTTTTTGTTATTATCAGCAATTTCAGACTCCATGTTGGCTACGTTTTTCAACATTTATTAGATAATTGTTTTGCCCTCAATTTGTCACCTTAGTCACGCTCCACCTACTCACTTTTGATTGGCCGGTCAATCAAACCGCAACAGCCAATCATAATCATTGGAACAAAGTAGAATTGGGACAAAGTAGAATAAACCGTTTGCACGTAGTTTGACTTAGACACTGCTGGCAGGTCACGAAAACACACAGTTTGTGTGTGCGTGTGTGTCAAAAACAGTAAGTATCTAGCGACATGCGTTTCGTCGTTTGCCTATTTGTCTGATGCTGGCCATTGTTTTGCGCACATCACTCTACAATAGATGCTCATTTAATTACATATTGATTGCATTCTATATATATATATATATATATATATAACCTGAGTTAGTTGTGTAGGATTTTGTGGTTCTTTAGTATTGTATTGTGATCTCATTAGAAAGACCATCTGAGAAAAAAAGACACTGAAATTCAAAGTTTAACCCGTTCCCACACAAAGAGTCTTGATTCTTGAACCGAAAGAATTAGAAATTGAAAGTCTATGACACTTACAGAAAGACATAAAAATGAAAGTGCGTTTGTTAGATAACAGTCACATGCATTGAGTTCGCTCTTTTATGCCGGACCACAACGATTGCTGTCTGTGCTTTAGTTTGGAACTGTGCAAATAGACTGAATAAGTTTTTGGCAATCAATCATTCTCTGTTCAGAAAGATATGCTAATTAAATTGAAAAATAAAGGCGGTTTTGCACAGTGAAATCTCGAAACAAGGAGATGTGAATTATAAATGCTCAGTATGTATTGAATTGATTCAAAAACAATGACCGAACATAAATTTATGAGGTAAAATATTAGATGCAGTTTCTGAATGTGACGAAGTTTTGTGTTCCGGTATACCACTATTCCGATGTTGTTGGCTGAAAAGAATGACAGTCGACATTGGCCTTGAAAAATTTTGGTGCCGCGTTTTATAATCGAAGAATATCCTCAGCACAACAAGCATGTCGCAACGAACTCTATCAAAACTTAATTTAACTTTACTCACAAAACGTGCTTGTTTGATTTCAGTTCCTACTGTGTACTTCCGTGTTTGAAGAATGTGTCTTGAGACCGGCACGTACTGGCTCACCAGGATAGTCTTTTTGCGTAGCATTGCATTTTTGTACAGTGAGTTTATATATTTACTTCTTTGTATGTATGAAATAATGATTATGTATGTAATAAATGAAACTTATTGATATCATCAAATTTGTTACTGATACATACTTCTCTATTTTTATCACAGTTGAGATATCGAACTTTTAAAATTTTTTATTTTTTAAAATAAGTATATATAAAATAAATAAATGAGTAAGTGAAGTTCCAGTCTTTTTTTCGAATATACACACCCACTTTTATAATGCTTTAAACTCATGTTTTGTCGTCATAAACATTAATAAGTTCCCTCTGAAATGTACTAATCTCTAATCTTTCAGCTGTGGCCTTTTTGGTGGCCTTAGACCAGAACGAGGCCTTGCTGGGTCACAATGGCCTTTTGCCTGTCAATCTGTATCTGGAGAAAATACGACATCGCCTCGGCGGAGTGGAGACTGAACTGGTCACGCTCATGAGTCATTGTCCCACGCTGCTGTGGCTGGTTGAGGCAGAGCAGATTGATGTAGGTAGTTGGGTTTGAAAAAGAGCGACCAAAGACTTAAGCCATTGCTGATCGGGCCTTCTGAGCGACAGTGTTTAACTCAGTGAAGTACTGATTCAGTTTGGTATTAAGTGTTTTTGCCAAGGAATTCGTGAAGTAAAATGTGGGCTGGGATCTGGGAAATTTACTAATCACTGCCAGCATGGATTGGACAGGATATGACAGATACATATAATCACAAAGACACTTCTGACTCTGTGTTTTTTGTTTTTGAATCCTATTGATCCACATTATGGATGTTTTTTTAACTATCTGTCATGGTGTCACTTATATGGCATTCTTGTTTTTTTTCTTTTTCCAGTTCTACATGAGTTTGTTCGCGTGGTGTGGTCTGGCAATATCGTCCCTGGTCTTCCTGACGGGGGCGGCCAACATTCCAGCCATGACCGCCCTCTGGGTCCTCTATCACTCCATCGCCAATGTGGGACAACGCTGGTAAGACTGGCAGAAACGACTGGAAAAATGACTAAAGTCCATGTTTTGAAAATGGATCATAATCTGCTAGCACGAAGGAAAAGTTATGAATGGCTGACAAATTTTTTGTTTTGGTTAACGGTAACAATTAACTTTAGTCTTAGTATCGGCAGTGGGCGTTTAGAGAGTTTTTATTTTGTACTAATTCTCTGTTACTGTTTCAGCTAATCATTGATGTTTTAGCCTTGTTCTCATTATTTACTCTCACGTTCTATTCAATACATTGTAATTCCTGTGCTTAACGTCTTGGATGCAGATTAGGATATTTCCATGAATTATTCCAAGTAACGCTGTTTTGTGTATATTATTTTGATAATGATTCTGTATGTTTGTTTAGGTATTCGTTTGGCTGGGAGTCGCAGCTGTTGGAGAATGGCTTTTTGGCCATCTGGTTTTGTCCCCTGTTCACTTGGTCCCAGCTGCCCTCCAAAACTCTGCCCTCTTGGACCGTCGTCTATGGAAATCGGTGGCTGATTTTCAGAATTATGATTGGCGCAGTAAGACCCGCTGCACGTCAAATAGATACTAAGATCAGTCACTGAGACTTTTTTCTGGCCACCAAAACAAAATCAAGATCTATGTCAGTTTGTGAGCAGCAAATTTAATATATTTTCGTACGCAATAGCCATTATTGTTTGTTTTACCGATAACTTAATACTAAGGGTTAGGTTCAATTCATACGGAACAGCTGTATGTCCGTTCAGATGGCAAAATTACAAAATAATCACACCACAAATAATGTATAAGATCAATAATTTGTGGAGTGATTTTTTCACAATTCTGTTGGCTGAATATACGTACGGTCAAGAGTACATAATAGCGACTCACAGTATATTGAAGAAGCGTGAGACACTCTCCTTCGTGCCTGTGTTCTGGCGCGGGCAGATGCGCTGGTCGTTTTCTGGCCACATGTTGCCGTTTTGTGCGCGTAGATTCTCTACGTAATACACTTTACTATTTAATCTCTGATGCGTTGATAAGCATTCAGATAAGGATAAAACGTTAATAACAGCTCATTTTTATTACATTAATTAGGTGCTAAAACATCACAAAAGTTTTAGAAATACCTTTGTGGACATTTTGATAAACTTTCAGCGAAATTGATGGAGAAATTTTTAAGAAATTGGGAAAAGTTTATATCTCAAAAGTTTATCCGTCAATTTCGCTGAAAGTTTGTCAAATTGACCACAAACGTACTTGCAAATATTTTGTGATGTTTTAGCACCTAATAATTATTAAAAATGAGTTATTAACGTTTGATCCCCATCTTAATGCTTATCAACGCATCAGCGATTATATAGTAAAGTGTGTTACGCCGAGAATCTACGCGCTGATTGGCCAGCCACATGTTACACAAAACGGCAACATGTAGCCAGAAAACGACCAGCGCATCTGCCTGCACTAGGACTCAGGCAGGAAGGAGAGTGTCTCACTCTTATTCAATATGGAGTGAGACCTATTATGTACTCTTGATGCGGTCGTATGTAAATCGACCTAAATTTTTTCAGGGTCTGATTAAACTCCGCGGTGATCGATGTTGGAGAGACTTGACCTGCATGAATTACCACTATGAGGTTCGTTGTTTGTGTAATATTGTTATTTGATGTAAGTTTAGTGCGTCATGATATCCTGTCAAGAACAAGCTGGGTTTGTTCAGCATTGGCTAAATTTTTTTGAGAGGATGCTACTTTGCTAAAACTTCTTTGGTCGTTTAATTTAATGTTTGTAATTTCGGTTTAATCTAATAGAAATTGGCCAGAATAATCCCAATAAGTTTCCCATTAGCCAAATTTAGTACAAAAATAAAAAAGTTTCTGATACATCCCCAATTGATCCTTTTTTACCGAAAAATGAAACAAAAATTTAAAATTTTCTATTTGTGACTACAATACCTTTAATAGTAATAGTAATAGTACCTATAGTTGCCTAAAATTTTTTCTGCATTTTTCTGAGAACTGCGGCTTCCAGACTAATGCCACTTTATATATAGCTTACGGTTTCATGTTATTTTTTTATTTTAAGCATTTACAGTTTTACACGTGTTCATACATGGGCAAGGTCAAAGGATTTAGCCTACACCAGCTTTTTTTCGTGCGTGGGTCTTTTTGTTTCAAAAATTTACGATTGCGCGTAGAAAGAATCCACGCACCATTATATGCAAACGTAGAGAATCTTACACATATTATGCATTAAATTATACGTACAGTGAGATTTCGGAAGGCAAAAACCTTTTATGAAGTTGGCGCAGTCAGAATTTTGAATTTTGGGGCACCTTGTCCACTTTTATAAACTATTGCGGGGTCTGGGGGGCATCAGGCCCAGAATGCAACAAGTTTTACACTTTTTGGCGAAGTATATATGGTTTATACTGGTGCGGGAAAAACACCCTACGCGCTTTGCGGGGAAAAAAACCTAGTGCTTCCTGGCCGAACCTTTCGACATAGGCCCTTTTTGAGTATGTAAGTGGAATTCGCATCCCAAACTGACTTACCTACCACACCAATTTTTGTATAGTTCTGAGGCCTATAGCATTGTTTATGAAATATCAAAATTTTGCATGTTGAAAAATTTGAAAGTGACAACATTTTCCAAATTTTTGTTTCCACCCATTGTTGCTACAAAACTGGATTCATCTGGCCTAACAAGATGCGTAGACTTCAATAAAACCGCTTATTCGCAAAACGTCGTGTTTTGTCGCTTTGGCCCATGCCCCGACACCCCTTGCGAAACCTGTTTTGGTGATGTTTCACCAAAATTTGGCATTTTTTGGAATATTTAGGCTTTAGCTGCTGCGTACCACTTGAATCCATCATTTCTAGGCGCGGGCAGTGTTTGTCCTCTGTTTCTGACGTATATAATAAGCGCAAAAAATCTTAATGCTTTTAAATACTGAAAAAATGCATATTTGGGCAGAAGTCATTTCTGCCAAAAGGGTCGATTTTTGACTAATTATTATGAGTCACATGGGTGTCGGACTGTCGGAGAAACGGTTTTTTAGTCCATACTGCAGCCTAAGAGTTGTAGAACACGATGAAAATGCGTTTATACTCACTGCTAATAGAACCACCGAAATAAGTGATAGGGTTTTTCCCCGCATTAGGGTTTTTTTCTCCGCGCCACCATAGATACACATAGGGGGGGGGTAGGCACATAGGGTCGGCCCCCTCTCAGACATCCGGCACCCCCCCTCGACCACCCACCCCCCCTCTGATTGCCAAAAAAGTGCCCCAAAAATGCGTAAAAACTTGAAAAATTGCAAAAATTTTTCGCCTGCGGCCAAAAAAGTACCCCAAAAATTAATTGAAAGTCGAAAAATCATGAAAAATTTTCGGCTGTCGCCGAAAAATGGACAAAACTGGGAACCACCCCCCCTTCCACCAGGGGTCGGGCACCCCCCCCCCTCGCCCCCGTGCATCTCTGCGCGCCACTATACATTACGTTTAAGTAATAAACTGCAAAAAAAAGATTGGACGTCACATCCAGTAGCAAATGCAGCATAATGTGCTCTTGTGGACATGCATACGCTTTGACGAAAAATAATAACAAGGAATAGTATACAAGCCACGGAGTTGCGGGGGTCAGGGGGCGGCAGCCCCCATGAAAAAAGTCAGAACGGAGTCCGTCAATACGCTCCCGCTTCCAGCGTGGGTCTTACTTACGGAGTCAGTCAATACGTTCCCGCTTCCAACGTGGGTCTTACTTATGGAGTCAGTCAATACGTTCACGCTTCCAGCGTGGGTCTTACATACGGAATCAGCCACTGCAGTCAGTCGCTTCGCATCATCTGCGTGGATCACTACTCAGTTACTGCGCTTCACCCACCCTCGTACCCTGCGTGGGTCCCTTACTAACCCTTGCGTGGGTCCCTTACTAACCCTTGCGTGGGTGCGTGGGTCTAGCCTACTCCAGTGTAGGCTGGGTGTAGGCGTTGCCCATGCGTGCACGTGTTTAAGGATGTGTTAAGCAGTTTGAGTTTTAGCAATAATTTCAACGACAGTAACGCAGAAAAAATCGACAAATTTCAAATTTCTTTTTTGTCCTCTCAGAGTCTCAGGCACCCGTCAACTACTGCGTATTAAGCTTGATGTGCCGATCTCAATTTTAACTAATCTGTTGTCAGCCAAAACAAGTTTTTTTGGACAGTATATAATATGTGCTGTACTGTATCGTCATTTGCAATTAAATAACTGCTAATAGTGTCTTTAAACACATCAAATAAATCATCCCCCCGAACTACGTCATTAATTAGTATACTTAGTTAATACCGTTATAAATGTTATTAGTTTGTGTTGCTGTTGCAGACCCAGCCCGTTCCGAATCCCCTGTCTTTTTATTTGCACAAAAATCCAGAAATAATCCACAAAGTGGAAGTGTTGGGAAATCATTTTGTGGAATGTCTGGCCCCATTTCTGCTGTGGCTCAATCGACCCTGTGTTATTGTCGGCGGTCTGATTCAAATTGCTTTTCAGGTTGGTTTTGTCAAACTGTCATCAACAATGAGTTTGAATAAGCACTATTATAAAACACACTATAATATAAACATTCATCAGCAGATAACGAGCCATACTTATATTAATACAAAGTCAGATTTTTACTTAAAATTTAAATATAAATTTTGGAGCACTGTAGTTTTATTTTCCAACAATGTGTTTAATTATGATAATGTTTTGTTTTAGATAATTTTGATAATTTCGGGTAATTTGAGTTTTCTCAACTGGCTTACAATTCTGCCTTCCCTCTGTTGCCTTGACGACCGATTTCTGTCCTGGTTTTTTCCCCAGTCAACACTCGACCGAGTACAAAGTTTGCAGAAACTTCCCAGTAACACTCATTTAGGTGAAAACTTTTTCTGTTTACCCGTACGAGTGTACGACTAACTTATATATAATACGCCTTTTATGTATGCATACTTTGATAAATTTCATAAAGTGGGTTATAATTTACTTTCACTTTTCCTAACTAACTAAACTTTTGTCTGTGGAGTTTAAATTTTATAAACGTCTGTCCTGTGGAAATACAAATCAGTTTTGACCCGGAATGATTTTTTTGTCAAGTCAAATGGTCATATTTCTGCAACATCATGTGCACCGAATTTTTAGTGCTCCTTAGTTTATATCAACTGACTACAGAATAGGGAACAATCCTAGTTAAGCATGTTTATTACTTACTAATATTAACTTATTTAAATATTTACTTATATTTATTAATTAAAAGTTTACGTAATATATATGTACGTAATTTCTGCTTTCAGGTTACTACGTTCGCCAGCTAGTGAATGCTGCTCTGGCCATTCTGATCGGCTATTTGAGCATCCCGGTGGTGCGTAATCTTCTCTCGCCGCACCAAATGATGAACACCAGTTTCGACCCCCTGCGCCTGGTCAACACCTACGGGGCCTTCGGCAGCATCACCAAACAACGCACTGAGGTGATAGTGGAGGGCACTGCGGCCCAGGACCCGGCCGACCCCAACGCCCAGTGGCTGGAGTATGAGTTTAAGTGCAAGCCGGGCGATATAAATAGGCGCCCGTGCGTCATCTCGCCATACCACTATCGACTGGACTGGCTGATGTGGTTTGCTGCCTTTGAAGTGAGATTGATTTTTAACTAGTGGCTATGTAAAGTTCGATTCATATTATGTTTATGATAATACTGTTTGTTTGAACGCTTTGATTTCGACCACGAGATAGTTTTACTACGGAATGTATTGTTAATTCGTAATAGTTTTCTGTACAGCAGTTTTAAGTCGTTGCGATTTGTATCAGTTTATTGCTACTTGGTTTGTGCTCATTTTGAAAATTCGTTTTTTTCTTTTTTGGACAATGTGCATGTATGTACTTATCTAGTCGACTACATATTAAAAACACATAATATGAAATGTAAGACTGTCGAATGTCCGTTTCGTCTCGTCCCTGCGTCTCAGCTGGAGCTGGTCAATAGTGATAGTGTCACGCTTGGCCCGTTAGGCAAGATTGATGCATAATTACCTTATTAGCAATTAGCATATTTGACATGGGTTAAACTACATGTTATGAAAACGTTTAACACATTCATTTGTGGTAGCGCCGTGTATAGAGTATTGATCTTCTAATTAGCTGTGAACAGACGTACTATACCATCGATGTATTGTAACGCTTGTTTACATACTTGATTTAGAGCTACAGCTATAACCCATGGCTGCTGCATCTGGCTGCCAAACTGCTGAAAAATGACGAGAAAACCTTGGAACTGATGGCTTATAATCCGTTTGCCGACGGAGCGCCACCGAGGTTGGTGTAACAAGAATGATATAAGTAGCGTCAGCTTTGGCGTCTAAACAGGTTTCGTTAGCCTAATATTCTCGAACAAATTTATTTTCTGGGAAACTATTTAAAGTGTATATTTGCCACAGATGCTCACAGTAGTGTGGGACCAAGAGTACATAATAGCGCCTCACTCTATATAGAAGAAGAGTGAGACACTCTCCAGCCTGCCTGTGTTCTAGCAAAGGCAGATGCGCTGGTCGTTTTCAGGCTACATGTTGACATTCTGTGCAACATGTGCCAGGCCAATCAGAAGCGAGCTGCTATTCTCTGATTGGCAGACGCCTGTGCACGCGGATCATAAAACAGGATATGGATAAAGGTAAATAACTCATTATTTATTCATGGTCTGCTTGCAAAAACGTTAAAAAAGGTTTGCAAATACCTTTGGGGATATTTTGGCAAACTTTCAGCGAAATTGACTGATAAACTTTTAAGAAATTGAGAAACGTTTATATCTCAAAAGTTTCTCAACCAATTTCGCTGAAAGTTAGCCAAAATATCCCTAAAGGTATTTGCAAACCTTTTTTAATGTTTTTGCAAGCAGACTATGATTAAATATTGACTTATTAAGCTTTTATCCCTATCTTAATGCTTATCAACGCATCAGCGATTATATACTAAAGTGTGTTTCGCAGAGAATCTACGCGCTGATTGGCCAGTAACATGTTGCACAGAATGTCAACATGTAGCCTGAAAACGACCAACGCATCTGCCTGAGCTAGAACACTGTCAGGCTGAAGAGTGTCTCACTCTTCTTCTATATAGAGTGAAATGCTATTATGTACTCTTGGTGGGACGTATCTGCACTCTGCAGCCTTAAAACAAGGGTTTTACTAGTTACAGCCTACACCTCTAAGTACATTTCTGCATAGCTAACAGTGTTGTTTTTCCTGTCGGCCCACAGGCCGACAGGTCTTTACGCTGCTTTTCCCGGCGTACTTTACACGTGTTTTGACATTTTGATTAATGGTTCCTCTAAGTTTTGTTATTCTAGCCGGTCCATTTGTCAAAATTAGTTTTATTGGTTGTCAAGTTTGATTTGCTATACATGCGGCTATGTAATAATATAGCTTTTTGTTTTCCGGCAATAATTAGTTCAAAAAGTATTTCAAAGTGATTTTTTTTAATTTAAAAAAGCCTAAAGACAATGTTTGCAGTTTGATGTGCTAATTAAAGTATTCCTATTTCGTAATCATAACCATAAATTAGGCTGTTTCAAACGCGCCTGATATGTTTTTTGAGCATCACTTTACAAGAATAACTAACCGTTTTCAATTGACAGCCAAGTTTTTCGCCAAAAAGTGCTAAACCGACGCACTTTTTTCTGTTTTACCTACTGTTGATGCTTCAGTGATATGAAAACAATTCAGTGAAAGCTAAAAAACAAAACTGGATCCCCAAATATATACTGGACTTCAGACGAACTATTTGGAGAGTATTAAACGAAACAACGAAAATTGTAAGGCGACAGGCATAAACTTTGTGGAAGTGATAAAGGCAGCTGAAAATTTTGCATAAGATTGCTGCTTGTTGAGGTTATTTTAGTACCTTTGATTTACTGGACTTGGCTATTAAGATAGCCACACAAATTTTCATGAAATTAGCTCAAATGCAGCTAGTCGCATCGCAGTATCAGATTTGAAGGACTTAAGATAGTATTGTCCAATTTTTGAGTCTTTTCATAAGTGAAAAGTAAGTTGTCCGAAAATGCAGGCGTCAGTCAGACTAATCGACCAGCAGCACGCATGGTGTTGATTTGTTTGGTACTGTTTGAGCGGTTACCGGTTAGGTGTGTTCCACTTCGGTAAACCACAATAAACTCAAAAGCTAACTGGCAGCTAAACTGAGCGCAGACACTACGCTCACGTTTCAGCTCACAAAATCAATGCTAAGCTGGGTTTATTAAAACTTCGCAAAGTTTAAATGGCCAAAATTTGTTCGCAATCTAAAAAACATTGAAGCAATTGATGGTCTAAACACAAAAGCTAAAACACTAAGGCCAGTATCTGTTTTTTTATGAAAACATCATTATCGCAGTGACAATGTGACATGCTCAAGTTTCTTTCCCGAATAATAGGGGGGTGGGGGGTTTGGTATTTGTTTTTTTTGGTGTGTGTGTTGTTGTGTGGGGTTTGTGGTTTTTGCTTTGGATTTCAGCTATTTTTTTCAGATAACTAACGATTACCTGACATTTTTGAATAGTTTTTTTAGATGGATTCGTATGCAGCATTATGTCTATAAATACGCTGACAGCACACCCGCCGAGCCCCCGTGGGAGCAGGGCAGTTGGTGGAAACGGCGTTATATGGAACCATACTTGGAGCCCGTGGACCTGAGAATACTTCGACCTGTCTTGAGAAAGTTCGGCTGGATGTAAAAAGTTACTATTGATTTTGTAACACAATTTTGACTTGCTTATTTTTTGACCAACTATTATTTATATTTGTACATACTGATTAACTGACTTTCCATGACTCGGGTTTTTAGGAATATTATCAGAGTATTAACTATAGCATACCTCTCTACTTTCTTGCAACAATAGGAGTAACTGACTGGAATAGCTCGAAAATAGCTCATTAGTCATTCTCTTATTATAAAACATTGTTTTGTTATGTTTTGAGTGTTTACTGTTTACTTGGTTGTCATAAAACTTTACTATTTTTATGTACATTTATAATTTATATTATTTGTTGCTTTTCTTCTCCATTTAATGTATCTAAATATCTTAGTTGAAAATTTTGGCTGTTTTAGTTATATACTGAGCTTCTAAGAGAGTTACAGAGTTTAAGCTTTACTGAGTTTTATTTTGAAGCCTATTATTTAAAATAGATTTCAAGATCATAAAGTTGTGGGTTTACTTGTTCTAACGGATCAGTTTGTGTTTACTCATTTTTGCTTGTTGTCTAATATTTTTGAGACGATGATTGATACTGAATTTTTTATAACACCTACCTTTTTGAACAATTAGTTCATACTTTTTTGATCATTTTGGAGAAATAACCGTTTAATTTATTTTTGGTTTAAATTTTTAACTACGTTACAAATACAATTATAATTTTCACAGCTGAAAATGTTTTTGTCGATTGAAGTCGTCGATTGGAAGCCATCGGGGCGGATCAAACCACGTTACTTTTTGCTTCTGTGTGGTCTGTGATGTAAGTTTTAATACAACATGTGTTACTGTTGGCAATTGTCATGTGCATATTCTGTTCTTAGTATTAATGTTTGTTCTTGTGTACTGTACCGTGCCTACCTTAAGTTGCGCTAGCGGGTTTATTTTATTTATTTGTTTATTTTTACTTATTTTCACCTTGCTCGTATAGTAAACCAACTTAAGCTTTTACTTGTGTTCTGATTGCTTTTTGCAGCTGCGTTAACGAGTAGTATTAGTTGTTGTAGGCTGTCAAAAATTTCTGAGTTAAGATGGTAGTTATGTTTTTCACTGTGCTAGCGTATTGAAGCAAGCGTGTTCCAACCGTGGGGGGCATGAACGCGACGAACCAAATACATGAGCTAAGTTTTAATTTAAGCAAAGTTATAGTTAAAATATGAAGACCTTCAACAATTGAAGTGGTTCCACTGGGCACTGAGAAGTTATATTTGGGGGTGTCCAGGTACGATCTGAGGTGTTGACGACCGGCCGAAACTTGGGCCTCACTACTAGTACACTACCCTTAAAATCAGAAACTACCCAAACTAACATGGAATATGTAAAACAAGAGGAAACCAGGAGCGAATTCATTTTATTAATCTGTTTAATATAAAGAAAACATGAGATTAGGGCAGGTATAGAGTATATAGGTATAGGTATATAATTTGCTAGCAAATAAGATTATATGATTATATATATATATATATATATATATATATATATATATATATATATATATATATATATATATATATATATATATATATATATATATATATATATATATATATATATATATACAGATATACGAAAAGCTCGGCCAACAACATAAGCACACAGGGTAAATTGCACAATACAAAATGACAAACCAAACACTAGATACTACACTAATATTTTGCACATGAGAGCGTCAATATGTAAGTTTGACATGATTGTTCTAAATTAGAATCCAGATGTGACTTATTATGAGAATTTACTATATATTAACGCTCGCGTTTACGATTTAAACACGAAACTCGACAGTCTAACAACAATTAATGTTATAGTCTGTCATAGTCTCACAGAGCCAGGGCCCGATTTATCGAAGCAAAATGTTCGTCGTTGAAAATGTTCGTCGTTGAAAATTTTGGATTGATCGAAACATTTTCAACGACGAACATAACACGTAATTACAGGACAAATGTTCGTCGTTGAAAAACAAATGTTCGTCGTTGAAAAACAAATGTTCGTCGTTGAAAAATCAAATGTTCGTCGTTGAAAATGTTCGTCGTTGAAAAAACAAATGTTCGTCGTTGAAAAACAAATGTTCGTCGTTGAAAAAACAAATGTTCGTCGTTGAAAAACAAATATTCGTCGTTGAAAAACAAAATATGTTCGTCGTTGAAAAATTTTCAACGGCGAACATATCAACGGATGTCTTGAGCTGCGTTGAAATGTTCGTCGTTGAAAATTTTTTCAACGACGAGCTTTTTTCTTTTAGAACATAATAATGGTCTAAAAAAACAAAGCTCGTCGTTGAAAAATTTTTCAACGACGAACAATTTCAACGACGAACTTTCAACGACGAACCTTTGTTTTTCAACGACGAACATTTGTTTTTCAACGACGAACATTTGTTTTTCAACGACGAACATTTGCTTTTTCAACGACGAACATTTTCAACGACGAACATTTGATGTTTCGATAAATCGGGCCCAGATCTTAAATACTCAAACCAAAATTTATTTAGCTATACTTGTAACAGTTGTTGTATTTTTAGTTGTTGGCTTTTTAAAGCAAAGAAGTTTCAAAATCGTATATCGCATGTCCTTGTTCTTTACAACATAAATTATGACATTGTTTAAATAGTTTAAATTCGAAATGAACCAAAGCACTGGATTTAGCAGCCCAATGAAATCAGCCTCTAAGGCATATGCAATGCTGCGAAACACAGACGGTCCCGTTTGGTACACAAACGTGGACAGAACCACTAAAACTAGCATTTTTGTAACACGGATTTGTCTTTCACGATTTTGCTTCATTATTTCCGAGCAAGGTCCTGTATTTTTGCAGTACAGAAAGAATAAAGCAATTAAATAAATTCCCACACTGACACCCCCAAGCGCAGTTTGCAAATTCAACAGCATCAAAAATGCCTGTGGCGGAAATCCAACTATCATATAGCAGAGAATAGAATAAGTGCTGGCAGTCTCATAATTGTATGCCAGAATAAACATGACGAAAGCTATTGCAAAATTTGTGACAAAACAGAACCCAGAAGAGAACAGACAATGTTTAAGACGAATCTTGCTGTAAAATATTGGATTATAGCAAGCAATGCAGCGATCAATGGAAATGAGGACTAAAATAGAGTTACTACACGTGCCGCTAAAAGCCCACCAAAATATTGGCAAAGTCGTCGCACAGTACCACGATGAAACTTGAACTTTATGCCGCCCGGAAAAAAGCAGCACCAAGCGTCGAACGCCACCCGTGGTCTGTCCAATGCCCATGCATAAGTCAGAGATAGCCAGCATTCCAGGCAGACAGTAATCTTTATTCTGCAGTTGCTTGTTAAAATATATTGCCAGAATAATTAAAGCGTTTCCCCAAATTTCAAGAATACCTTCGATTGAATAGCCAATGTGTGATATGGTTGTGATCCCCAGTTTTCCCCGCCAAATACTTTCTGCCTCCGTAGCATTCGACATTTTGAGATACTTAATGCTGCTCGAAATGATGACTGTGCTAAAATGACAGAAACTATGACTTTTGTACAAAACAAGCCATTTCATCGAATTGAGCTGTTGTATTGAAACCTGATTGCTAATGCAGGCATTGTTAGACACGTCTGGACAATCGCATACATACTTGCCGACGGTAATTTCGTCAGTGATTTTCAACAATGGAGTGCGGAACACTAATTACAATAGTACACTCACTACACTGATCAAAAGTACCTGTATGCATGTGTAAACGTCGGAGTGGTACGGTTGTTTTGATATGGAAACTGCATCAAATCAAAAACTAGATGATGCAGTTATGATTTTCGATTGGATCAAATCAAATCAATCGACATTTGAAAAGGCCACATCAAATCAAAACAAATTCAACTTCATTTTAAAAAGCCCACAATCAAATCAACTGAAAATATGTAGCATCAAAACAACAGGAGTGTGGATTTGGGAACTAAAAGATTCAGAAAGGTGAACTAATTTTCAAGCTCAAATTTTTTAAATTTTGCATTTTTGATTATATTTCAAGTTCAAACGCTAGTGGCTTTGTTTTTGATTGGCCAAGGCATTTGGCCACTTGACGAAAATTAGATTAAAAACGAAGAACTAAACCTTAATTCTTTTTGACCTAAAAGGTCTAACCAAACCAACGAAAACGTAAAAAATTATGAAAAAAGCCCGTGTGTGAGTCACCCTGATCCGATTACAGTACAGCTCAAAATTAACATCATATGATTCCGGAGTCAGCGGCACTGACTTCATTTTGCAGGCAGTGACTGCAGTCAACATCTTGACGTCACGTCACAGGTCTAATGTGAGTTCCAGTAGTTTTGATTAACTGACTCCGGGAATCAGAGTCAGTGACTGAATCAGCATCACCTTAGTCGATCATGACACAAAACACGCCACACCTATACCTTCACATGTATGTATATGCATGGACAGGTAAGTCATTTAAAAAGTAGTGATGACTAATGTGATGCTGATTCCAAAGTCACTGACTCTGACTCCGGGTGTCAGTTAATAAATATCAAATCTACCAGAACTAAATTAGACCTGTGACGTAATCAATTTGACTGCAGTCACTTTATACAAAATGAACTCGGTGACGCTGACTCTGGGCCGTATTTCTAGAATTACCTGCAGATAATGTTAGGCTAACTTTACCCACAGGTAAGGTGAAGGTAAAGTTAATTCTGCGGGTAAGGGTAAAGTTAAATTCTTAGAATACGGGGTAAAGTTAAAGTTAAACTGTGGGTAAGGTTAAACTTTAACCTTACCTGTGGGTAAGGTTAAAGTTTAACTTTACCTGTGGGTAAGGTTAAAGTTAAACTGTGGGTAAGGTTAAAGTTTACCTTTACCTGTAGGTAAGGTTGAAGTTAAAGTTTAACTGTGGGTATAGTTAAAGTTAGTTTAACTGTGCGTAAGGTTAAAGTTAAACTGTGGGTACGGTTAAAGTTAAAGTTTAACTGTGGGTAAGGTGAAAGTTAAAGTTTAAACTGTGGGTAAAGTTAAAGTTCAAAGTTAACTGTTTGTAAGGCTACGGTTTGACTATGGGTAAGGTTAAAAGTTTAACTGTGGGTGACGTAAGAGTTTACTTCAACTGACTGAGGCTGAAGGAATAATTTAGCTATAAGTGATGGCGAGCTGTATCAATTTTTTTAAAATGTGTACGTAATAGTATAATTTTGTGCAAATTTTGTTTGAATCTAGGCATTTGTTTGTGTGTTTTTCAAGTATTTGTCTCAGTTTTATAGATGTTCGTCCAGTTTATATATAGTGTTTCCATTTCTTTGCAATCACTTGAATTTATGGTCCGCATGACTCGTAGTTTGTGTAGCAGTGCAAAAAATTATATATCTGTTGTTTTTAGGGATGGGACCGAACAAAATTTCACCGAGATCGTATACCCAAATATTCTGTCTTTCGTTTTCGGCCGAAAACCGAATACCGAATACCGAATAGTTGTCAAGTAAAGTTAGCGAATGTTTTCTCAATATTTTGAAGATGCAGAATATTACAATGAATACTATGCATAAATATGTAAAGATATGC
>JASANF010015346.1:0-11337 GCA_030248245.1 Trissonchulus sp. WLG1_4 | reverse complement strand
TGTGCTGCATAGCTGTCCACTCATGCGTCACCATGTTCACTTCCTGTGTATCCCCTACAGGTGTAGCCTGTTCCGTCCCTGTGTTATTTTCAGATTGTACTGCTGTAGGTAACGGTGGTGCACTGCCGTAGGGTATATACTGTGGGTAGACATACTGTGGTGGGTACAGCACAGGTTGTGGCTGCCACTGTGGTGGTGCGTGCATGATAGGATTGCCATTGTGTTGTACATAGTGAATCTGTTCACGTGCATCGTTGTTGTAGCTGCGTGGGCTCATGTTGTTATTATGTGGTGTATACTGTGTATTATCATTGAATCGTTGTTGTGTGTTGTTGTTAGGGGAGTAGCTACGGTAGTTTCGAGCATAATTCCCATAGCGGTTGTCATTGTTTTTCCATCTACCTAGTCTACTCATATTGGCAGGTGGTTGGCGTCGGTTATCGAAGAAGGAAGTGCGGTTCATTCCTTGCCGTGTGCTACGGCACTCACGAGTAAGGTGACCACGTCTATTGCAGTTATTGCACCGTGGGATTTCACGTTCTTGATAACCAGAACCACGTCTGCCAAAGTATGCACCTGAACGAGCCGGAGAGTAGCTCCATTGTCTCTCCTTGCTAAAGTGCTCCCCACCTCGCACTTGCCGTTCGTTTTGCTGTTTTGGTGTGAAAGATGTTCGAGAAATTGGGGAACGTGTCCGTCGATTGAATTGTGCTAATGTGTGTTCGGGTCTGCCTCTTTGACCATTCTGGTCTGTGCTCACCGATTGAACCCAAGCGGGGAACGAACAGCCTATCGGGAAAAGCAGATCAAGGAGGTTCACGACCTTGGTCAAGGGAGGCGAGCCTTCGCAATATATAGGCGCAAGTACCTTTTGTACTTCTGGAATCACACCACTGAAAATTTGTTGCGCAACATTTGCGTCTCGCTCGTCTCCGTCAACCCAGATCTCCTGTGCCAATGTTTGGAGTTCCCTCAGGTAGTCCCGTACGGGTTCACCTGCCCGCTGCCGTCGGTCCATGAATTGGCGGTGATAGTCATTTTTGGTCATTTTTCGGGCGCCGAACACAGGTGTCAGGTGTTCTACCAATGCACGGAAATTTTGATTTGTCCCCTGGGGTAATTTTGAGGCATAGAGGCTAACTCGGCCTCCCAACTTGAAGCACAAAATTCTGCCCCAATGTTCCTTTGGGACCATGGCCATTTGCAGTCGCATGATGAGGCTCTGAAGCCACTCTTGCAGGGTCAATTTTGTGATGTCATGATCGAAAACAGGCAAGTCTGCAACGAATTTTAGCATCCCCTGTAATTTCTGGGGGTCGTAGGCTGGGGGTTGGGGTTGTTGTGTCCCCACTGGGTTCCCACCGAAATTGCTCGGGTTTATATACCCCGGAATCGGGCCAAAATTTGTGATTTTGGATGTTGAAAAGCACAGGTTCTGCTCTCCGTGCAGCCCCGTATCATTCCCCAGATGGACGGTGTTTTGCGCAATTTGCGGACCTTGCTCCCCTCCCAAATTTGTGGGGGTTGACGCATATTGCGTGCGTACTGTAGGAAGTTGCGACATTCGTGTCTGATTCTGTACTGTGGGGTTCCACTGAAACTGGGGTTCATGTTGGATGGTATGTGCTTGCTGCTGAAACCCTGTATTGCATGCTGTTTTCACCTGATCGACTGCAAAAATCGGCTGAGTATATGTGTGTGTAGTGTTTGTTCGTGTATAGAAGAACATTGGTTCAATTGGCATTGTTCAGACTGCTCATTCAATAATTTAGGTAGGCAAAAATTTGGGTATTTGGGCGTAGTAGCCGGAAAGCTAGGAAATTTTGGCGTAGTCGCCGGTATGAAAGACTGTTGGCCATTGTGCGAGGTGGCTTAAACTGGGAAATTTGGTGCACCGAGCTGCGAGCTCAGTGTACTAGTTCCGTTTTCGAACCCCATTGTCGTTACTACTATTTGTTGGCCTTCAGCCAACACATGTGTCAAACCCTGGGGGAAGGCACGATCTGTGATTGCAGCCCGTGCTTCGTCCCCGGTTTCATTCAGTATGTGTTGGTATAGTGTGTGGCTCTGAACCTGCGCCGTTGCGCCTGTTTCGTCTTGTAGTTCAGGCTGGATTGGCACGTGGTGTGCGGCGGTTCTCTGGGATTTAATGGACTGCAGTTGTTGTGCGAGGATAGCGGTTTGTTTCGCCGCTTGCTTCAGGTCGAGTTTGCGCTTTTGCTCGTCATGCGATGAAGCTCGTCGTCGGTGGCATCATCTGCAAAAGCTACATGGCCGGCGCAAGCGCCCCGGCCTGTTATGTCCCTACCTCCTATGGCACCTACACTCGTGCCTTCAGTGCCCTCGGGCACATTCAGAGTCACTTGGCCAATGGCCGGCTGTTCGGGGTGGGATGGGTCGACTCGGTAGGTCGACGAATCGGGGTCCGCATTATCTACATTAGGTCGAACTGGTGTGCGTGGAATTCGTGCACCACCTGAGGTGTTCATTATATCAAGAAAATTCAAAAATTTGCAATGTGTATAATAAAATGCTCAAAATAGCAAATTTTCAGCTCCAATCTTTTCACCGGTTATAAGGTCAAAATATAAGTTTTGCTCCGAATCAAGGTAAATTCCGTAAATTTAATCTATTAGCTTGCAATTGAAATCGATTTCAAAAACTGATCAGAAAAATTTTAGCCGAAATCGCGATTTTAGTGTTTCCCGTAAAAATGCTGAAAATTAGTCCAAATTTGTCGAAAAATGCAAATTTTTTACCAAAAACGTGAAAATTTTGATCAGACAAAAATTTTCCTAAGTTCGGGGTAACACTAGTGACTTATTTTCACCTTGACCCGGTGAAAATCTTGTTGCGGGGAAAATTCGACCTTGGACCACTTCAGTTTCAAAAATTCAGGCTTAGGAATCAAAACAATAAAATGTAGCAAGCTACTAAAAATTAGCGAAAATTTTGCAAATCAATATCAAATATTACTAATAATAACCTCAGTGGTTACACGCTGCAGCTTCCGTAGTTATATCTGGTGTCTAGGCTTGATTGGTGTATCGGACCAATACCTGTGACTGCGAGAAAGGTTTCTGATCGGGGGTCCGTGGTCCTTTGGGTACTGGCTTCCGTGAATTTCTGCAAAAAATAATCCGAAAAAGCACTAAGAGTATACACAGTGCAATTAAAATTGAATAATTTCGACCAATCAAAATAGCAAATTAAAATCAATGCTCAAAATAAATAGTCTATTTCAGTAGAAAACCAGAAATATCAGGTATATATTCAACACACTAAATCCAATCAATTCAAAATTTACTAATTATATCACAATTTCTACTTGCAATATTAACTACAAATCAGCGCTAATAGATCACACCTAATACTACTAGAAAATCTAAAATCAGCAAAAGAAAAATAAACTTGACCAAGACCAAGGTAGACTGGATCCTGAAAGGCAAGTGTATATAATCTGAAACACTTGCAAATAACATCCAACAGAAAATTTCGACTATATATATTCGTCTTTTTCTAATAAAATTACAAGAAAAGCGTAAATATAACTGGTGTGTAGAAATTATAAACGTCACTTGGCAATATATATTGAAAAACTAGAGCTATATATCCAGAACTTTCGTATTTTCAGCAATTTTCAAACAAAAGCTATTCTAGCCTATATTTTGCTGAAAATCTGGGAATTTTTCCAGAAAAATGGACTAGAGCAGGGGGGTAGGGTGTATTTGATGATAGAATAGGGGGAGTTACCAAAAATCGCAAATTAAAACGAAAATTTTGAAAATTCAAAAATTATATACGTATGTGTTGCTCAAAATGGTGTCCTCCAACAGTGTAACTTGAAATATTTTCGGCGAAAAATCGGACTAAAGTCGGCCAAAATTTTTGCGAAAAATGTGTTTTCTAGGGTTTTCACTACCGTAGATTCCAATTCTGGCACTAGAATTTACTTTTAGTCACTAAATATTGCAGCAGACCCCAATTGGAAAATCACAGTTCAGGCTTAGGCTTAGGCTTGGGGGGGGAGAAATTCGTCTGAAAAATCAAAATTCCGAGATTAGGAGCAGTTAAAACTTGCTGCCATACTTACACTCTACTCCCCTGACAAAATTTCGCAAAAATTCCGTTAAAATCCACAAAAATCAACTAACACTAAAAATATATAAAATAAACAAACTTACAGTTCCATTGTGTACTCCACTGAAATTTTCCCCAAATTTACCCAAATTTTCACAGAAAAACCAGTATTTATACTTATGGAGAGGGAGGGGTGTGATATTTATGCAGTTGGTTCCACTCACCGGATTTTTAACCGGCAACAAACACAGAATTCAGTAAATTTTAAGCAAAAATTTTAAAAATTTGGGCACACGTCGAGGCGTCTTAGGTGCTCCAAAGCCTAGTTCGCGGTCGCCACTTTGTTATACTGCGGCCCCCGGTCTTATGTCATCCGCGTGAGCTGGCGGGCTATCTCAATATCCGTGACCGGTGCCTATCTGTGCCGGAAGACGCGCAGTAAAACAACTCGACGCTAAGAGGCGTCGAAACTACAAGTCTAGAACTCGCTCAATAACAGGTTCGGGAGCACTCTAAGTAATACCCCTACGGGCCCTAGTAACGCAAACGCAAAGCCAAACGTTGGACCAGTACACGCAAACACAGAACTAAAACTAAGGCTTTATTGAAGAGCCGCAAATTGTAATTTATACAGTAGAACCAATTTCACAATGCAACAATAGTAGGAATCCGACAATAGTGAAGTGCTAACTCTGAGACGTCGGTATTGTAGTCGTAACTATTTCGCGTAGAAAACTATAATTTGCCCCTCCTGAAATTGAACCCACGACCGACTTTCACTTTCCCCTCAAGCCAACCGACTAGCTTGCATTGCACTCTTATTAGTACTAATTCAAACTTTCTACTTTAGGTTCAGAGCAGGTTTCCCCTTTTAGAACATAACTCGAAACATAATTAGAACGTAATTAAACTACTTTTTAGACTAAATTTAGGTTCTTAAAATATCGCTGAAATATGTGTGATTTAGGCTCAATTGCGCGCTCAATATTATGACTACTAAACATGAGTACAAACTCAATGCCAAGCGGGCATTAAAATGGCTAGGTCAACAAGGGTGGGAACCTGTATATACAACACTAACGTTTGACTAGATTCCAACCAACAGTTAAACTTTTCACAAAATACTTCACAACAAAATATTTTAAAACACACTCCACGATCAGACAAAACCACAAAAATAGCTAAAATAAGCCTATAATTAACACACAAAGATATAAAGTCTTGGAAAATTTAAGTGGTTTTAGACAAAATAATCATGAAATGTGCTGAAAAAGCCTCTATTTACACACATTACCGTGAAATTTACCATACACGATCATTGCTCCTAGTAAGTTCAAAGAAACAGCTAAAACTTTTCAAAAAATACTTACAAGTCCACACTCACAATCAGATAAAACTACAAAATTCTAAAGTATTATTGACACACAACGGCTATAAAATCTATCAAAATCAAGCGTTTTCAGACAAATAATCATAAAATTTGCTAAAATAAGCCCAAAATTGACACATATTACTGCAAAGGCATAAAGGGTCACTGGCCTAGTAAATTGTAAGCAACAGCTAAACTTTCCAAAAAAACACTTACAAATACACACTCAGGATCAGATAACACCACAAAAATTGCCAAAGTGAGCCTATGATTAACACACAACGACTATAAAATCTACCAATTAAGCATTGTCAGACTAAATAACCATAAAATTTGCTAAAATAAGCCTATACTTGACAGATATTACTGTGAAAGTTAACTCAAAACGGTCAGTGGCCTTAGTATATTGTAAGCAACAGCTAAAACTTTTCAAAAAATACTTACAAATACACACTAATGATCAGATAACACCACAAAAGTGTTATAGTGAGCCTATGATTACACACAACGGCTATAAATCTACCAAAATTAAGCATTGTCAGACTAAATAACCAGAAAAATTGCTAAAATAAGCCTATAATTGACACATATTACTGTGAAAATTAACTCAAAGCGATCAATGGTCTTACTAAACAACAAGCAACAGCTAAACTTTTCAAAAAATACTCACAAATACACACTCATTATCAGATAACACCACAAAAATTGCCAAAGTGAGCCTATGATTAACACACAACGACTATAAAATCTACCAAAATTAAGCATTGTCAGACTAAATAACCATGAAATTTGCTAAAATAAGCCTACACTTGACACATATTACTGTGAAAGTTAACTCAAAACGGTCAGTGGCCTTAGTATATTGTAAGCAACAGCTAAAACTTTTCATAAAATATTTACAAATACACACTCATGATCAGATAACACCACAAAAATGTTAAGGTGAGCCTATGATTAACACACAACGGCTATGAAATCTACCAAAATTAAGCATTGTCAGACTAAATAACCGAAAAATTTGCTTAAATAAGCCTATAATTGACACATATTAATGTGAAAGTTAACTCAAAACGATCAATGGTCTTACTAAATTGCAACCAACAACTGAAACTTTTCAAAAATTACTTACAAAAACCCACTCACGATCGGACAAAATCACAAAATAATGTAACAAGTCTATGATTACCACATATATATTACATTACCTACGCCGACACGCCCGGCAGACGCTGTGAGTCATCTTAAAAATGTGTCAATTTACGTACTGTTAGCAATTAAGGGGGTAGTGTCGCGAAAGCAGTCGATTTTGCGCGACTGTAAAACTTGTTCAGTAAAATGTTAGAAACTGTTCTTTCTATATTTTAAAAATCTACCAAAAGGCAAATTATTTTGCCAAGTTTCAGCAAAATTGGTGCAGCATATAGTTTGCAATAATGTCTCAAAGTCGGAAAAATGACGAAAAGAAAACCTATACACATTCCATTTTTTAGTCACATTTATCAATTTTTCTGTTTAGTTTATTTACACATAATAATAGCACATATGTTGTAGTTTATGCACACAAAATTTTGTGCAGATTACTGTAGCGGCTGTGGAGTAATACTGGTTTGAACTGTGAAGGTGTACTTAAACTGTAAAATAGTAACAGCAATAATGATAAATTGTGGAAAATCTAGACGCTTATTTTCAAATCAGAAGAACAACGAACCTTCAATTTTCTTTTTTCTTATTTGTCGCAAAAAATTGTGCGTCCACACATGATGTGTACTTCACAAGCTGGCCAATCTGATATCTGGCTTGATTTTTCGAACTTTTATGTCCCTATTGTGTGATGTCTGGCTTACTAATGACGATTGGTCCAAGATATTTGTCAATATTGATAGTGTGATGTCTGGCAGTATTTATTTGATACCATACAGCGTTGGACTAGCATCTCATTGCATGTACTACTTCAAAACAAAAAGTTCTGTTTTCACAGCCTATGAGCAAAACTGCTTTCGCGACACTACCCCCTTAATCAGCCACGACGCCGAGTCATCCTAGGCTTATGTAAATTTACCTACTATTAGCCATTAATCATTTTACACGATGTTGTTACTACCAAAAACCACCTTATATTTTACTAAATCTAACCTCAGCGTAGGTATTCAGCTTGGGTTGTTATATTAGCTTATAGTACTTATGTTATGCTATACGATGATCTATTGCTCGAGTCAATCGGTCTTGTAACCGCTCAGTTACCGTTCATGCCCGTAAAATGTACGATATCATTTTAGCCACACAGTACATGAGCGCGTTTGCAAAAATAAGGGTGTTTTATTAAAACAGTGACTACTAATGACAGAGTATGAATTTAGCTTAGATTTTTATATCACCTTGTACTACTCTTGATAGGCTACGTAATGACGTATTGATCGGGTTGATCGGTTCTATAATGGCTAAGTAATTGACCATGCCCGTAAAATGTGCGGTATCTTTTTACCCACACAGTACATGAGCGTGTTTGAAAAAATGAGGTGATTTGTACTAAAATAGTCATTACTACTGATAGCGTAGTAATTGTGCTTTCCATGCCCGTAAAATGTGCGGTATGTTTTTAGCCAAAAACTTGAACTAGGTTTGCTAAACTAGGTACATATGTTCATAAATTGGGGGTATGACTAAGTTTTTTTATATGACCTTGTAGCCCTCATAATAAGCTATAAATGACATATTGATCGAAATAATCAGACCTATAATCGCTGAGCTACAGCTAATTTACTTAAAAACGTAGTCAACTACAGTAACCTACCTAACTAGTTTTCAGCCACTAGTTGGCATCAATTTAAACGCCCTAGGCTATACACGTGTTATTAAATTTAAAAAAAACTACCGGTAAAACCACACACACGACATTACGTAATTCATAAAAAACACAAAACTAAAAATTATATTTAATTAAACAAGTAAATTATTAACATGGAAAAATTGAAAAATACATGAATTTTAATTTGATTAAAATTGGAAAAAAAATAAATTAAAAATTGAAATTAAAAATTAAAATTTATTGAAAATTTTTTAAAACCGGTAGATCCTGCCCACACAATTCGCTAGACTGGAGCTAGACTGGAGCCAGACTGGAGCTTACACGTTAAAGATAGGCTCCTCGGCTCCTCCCCACCCAATCTGTTCTGAGATGCGGCCCCTATACTACTGACCCCTAAATTTGCAAGGGCAAGCGCCCAACCCCGGCCAAAACCCGAATAGTACGATTTTGTACAGGCCGGCATTAACTGCTGCACCAACACAGACATTCGGAACCCCCACCCACACCACCACAGGCAACGTAAACAATACAGTGTTGCAGAACATCCCGATCACCACGACCATAGCAGACCTACCCGGGACCTCGGTACAACCGACGACACAAACAGCACACCTGGGCGCGTCCAGCCTCAGATGAGGAACAGGGAATTTTGACGCGACAGCGTCTAGCACGGCTAAAAGCCAAAAAGCTAGGAAAGAAACCGGTGCAGAGGGTGGGCAAAAACGAGGTAGATCCGAATCAGGAACTGAGAAAAATGCAAATAGGGTTAGGGAACCAGTTAGCGGACCAGCAGTCACCCACCCTCTCGCATCGGAGTTACGTGATAGAGCCTGAGGTAGATAAGCAGTTTCAGCAGAATCCAGGAGTAGGCCTAGGTCAGAACGGGTCAACCTGGGACGGAACACGGGACGTTGTTCAGAACCGCGCTCCCTCCTAGGCACCAAATATGGTGGCTATGGGCCACAATTTGATGAAATGTACGCATGGATCGGGTACCCCTACCCATCAAACGGGGACCGTGTTCACGAATGCTGTGTCAACAGGGCTTGACACCCTAGTTGCACCTGCCCAGGCGCCTCTACAAATGCTAGAGACAATGCAGAGACAGAATATTAGCCAACCAAGCCACAATTTTGCTGCCACAGTCCCAAAATATCCAAATTTTTGTCCCCCGAAGCCGTTGGTAAACCAGCAAGAACGGTCGCAGACCGGTGCACAGATGCATATGTCCTTCCCCCCAAATTCATTGGCCCCAATGGTCACGTTTAGCACGGGCAATACTATGCAAACCAATAGTGGCAATTTCTGTGAGGTCGTAGTATACCCAAATTCACTGATGGGATGGACCCCAACTCTCCCAAGCCAGACGCTGCATTTCCTTTTGAGACAAACGGGGTATTCGTCAACCCCACGGGTCACTGAAAATAACCAAGGACCCCAGCTAACCCTTGGAAATATGGGATTAGGCATCAAAACGGGGGAACAAACGGGGCAGAACCCGTGTTTTGCGAATTCACAAATCACAAATTTTGGACCAACACCGGGGTACCAAAATCCTAGCAATTTCGGGGGTGCCCTGACTCAACACCAACAACCGCAACACCCGCTATACGACCCACAGAAATTTCAGAATATGTTGAAGTTTGTTGTAGACCTGCCGGTCTTTGATCAAGATATCACAAAAGTGACCTTTCAGGAAAGGCTGCAGAGTTTCACGATTCGTTTACAGATGACCATGGTGCCAGAGGACCACTGGGGTCGCATTTTGTGTTTCAAATTGGGAGGCCGTGTGAGCCTTTTTGCTTCAAAATTGCCACAGGGCGTGAATCAAAATTTTCAGTCCCTGGTGTAACAGCTAACACCGGTGTTTGGGGCTCGGAAAATGACAAAAGCAGACCACTATTGGAAATTTTTGGACAAACGGCAGCGGGCCGGAGAGCCCGTGAGAGACTACCTACGTGAGCTTCAAACTATAGCTCAAGAGATTTGGCTAGACGGAACTGAGAGGGATGCCACTGTAGCACAACAGATTTTCAGTGGGGTCGTCCCAGATGTACAAAATGTGCTAGCTCCCATTTATTGTGAAGGACACCCACCGCTACCGAAGGTAGTAAATTTGCTGGATTTAGTATCCCCTCTGGGTAATACAGATTGGGTTCATGCGGTAAGCAATGACCAGCCTAATAAAAATTGGGGAATTGGCGGGACTCGAAACCACAGGGTCAAATATTTGGTAGACCCGAGCGCCCAAACACCAGCAGCACGCTGTTCACGCCGAAATGGTAAGAAAGCGAATTAAACGAGGCAAAACTGTGGCAGGCCATTCAAGATCTACGTATCGAGATTAGAAACAGCAGAGGTAGAGAGGGACCTGGGCAGATGCAAGGTGTGGCACTAAGCCGGAGTGGGCAGCGATCCCCTGTACGTACGAATTTGACAAATGCGGGCGTGGGCTATCGTGGCAGAGAGCCACAAAGATGTTTCAACTGTCAAAGAGTGGGACACATCAGTCGCGAATGCCGAAGCCCTCGGCAACAGTCAAATTGGCGAGGCTACGATAGCCGACGCCCGAACCCGTACGGCCCGTACTGATTGAGTAGTGACAGACCTCAAGTACGTAACAGTTTTTCTAACAATTCCAGTTTCATGTCTCAAAGACTCTCACCCTCCCGATTACAAAGCCAAAACTGTTCCTCATATTACAACAATAATAGCATGACTAACAACACTAGCATGCGACAAGCCCAAAACCGAAGTCAAATTCATTACATCGGTGATGGAGGAAATACGTTTACAAATACACAGTACACACCGCAGCAATGGCCCGTTAACCCAGCCATTTATCCGCCGCAGTATATATATTACCCTGCACAACAAGCAAATAACACCATGCAAAACACGCACAACGAACAACAAATGAACACTGTGAAAAACGAACAAGACCCAATAAATGTTGTGATTCCGCAGTGGATTCAAGAGGCCAATGAAGTAGCTGAGAAGTTTGCAGCGAAGCTAGAGGAACGTGAGGAGAAGGTAGAAGATGAGTCTGAGGGTGCGAAAGAGATTTCGGGATTACTTATGT
>JASANF010015344.1:0-33702 GCA_030248245.1 Trissonchulus sp. WLG1_4 | reverse complement strand
TTGAACGGATAATTGTTTCTAATTTCCTGCTAAATGGACATGAAAAAATGAATACGCTTATCACTCATCAAAACAACTTTTTCCTACATTATTTGTTGCAAAAAAGAAATAACTTCTTCAAGTTTTTGCATAAACAACTTATTGTAAGATAAAAACGCTTTGAACTTTTGCATACACACCTACAATAAAACAATTATCTGCTGCACAACAGGTTTTATCTGACCTGCTGGTCAGCTTACTGGAACGTAGTTCTTAATACTTACTGAAGGTTTTGCCGCAGATTGGGGCTTGTTAAAAAACTATTGACCGTTTACAGAAACTGTCGAAATATATTTTGTCAAATTGGCTTGCTATAAAAGCAAAAGCAATCGTGCAAGTAAAAGAGCAGAAATGTTTACTTGAATGTCTGGATTTTAGTGATTCAGCTCGCTAGCAAGAACTTGTTTTTGCCATGTGAACTTTGACATTTTTTTGTCAAACCGGTCCTTTGGCTTCAATCAGATTCGTCTCATATATTCATTTTTCACATTGGATTTTCTGATTTTTGTTAATATTCTGAGCAATATGTGGTAAAATTGTGACCTTGCAGTCACTTCAGTATTAATTTTTGTGATTTCAGTGATGGCGCAAACCAAATTTGGTAAACTTTTAGAAACTGTGCGTTGATTTTCAGTTAGATTACCATCAATTACAGTAGGTGAGAGTTTGGCACCTGCGTCAAATTCTTGTAGAGAACCAATACAGTCTTACAATTGTAGCAATTGTGGGTAAAGAATCAAGTGATTCGTACTGGATTTATAAGATGAATTTGTAACCAATCATAACGTCACAACGATATCTATCCACAGCACATTCAAATTCACTCGTAAAAGGTGCTTGTTGAAGAAACAATAATGTTCCTAAGGTTTTTGTGCGAGGTTAACCAGTGCAATAACTGGGGCTTGTTGCTCAAGATTATTACAACTGTAATAATTATAAGTGCAATAATATCAGGTGATTAGTTACAAATTCTTCACATAAATTTATTACGAATAATTAGAATTTCCTTTACAATTGTCACAATAGTAAGATTTGTAAACTTGAGCAGCATGCTCCGGTTTAAAAATGTCAATTTTATTTTATTTGTAAAATTCTATTTTTGTGTACCTTGTTGATTTGTTTTTAAATATGTTTCTTTTTGTAGCATTGGTGCAAAGTGTTTTTAAATGTTGAATTTAGGTTCTGTATTAGGATAAATTACAACTGATTTTCATCAGTGGCTGACTGTAAAATTTAGTTTTCCTTGTTGGTAAATAGCTACGCGCACTTAGATATTATGTGTTATATACATATTAGTGCTTATATACATACTTTAGAACAAGTACGTCTTGCGAGTAGAGAATTGAACCAGATTTACGGAGCGACCAATTTATCAGAGTGAACTGACCATATTCCTAGGAATATAAAAAGTCTCACTAAATGCAATTACCACGCGAATTAACCTAAGTGAAAATTGCCGATAGATAACTGAAATGAAAATAAAGAAAGATTGTTCAATCAATGTCATATGCAAAATACTTGTTTTTACGCTAAAGTTTGAAATCGCAACGAGTCATGATTATTCAACCTGGCCCGGCCCAAACCCAAATACCAACTCGACCCGTGAAGATGCTACACTACAAACTCTTAAATCCAGATTTTTTGTCAATATTTTTAGTTTTCTGTTTTTTTCATATTCTACATATTCATATTTTAAATATTCATGTCTTGTTGTGCAAGTAGACAATATTTGGCTAAAATAAGAGCAAATTTAAGAGCTCAGAAAATCAGCAATGCTGATTAAGCAATACAGCACAGCAAAAATTAAGCATGCATGAACTTTTAATGTTCAAAGCGACTAAATCATCACTATTCTCTCGTATCTGGGTCCAGCCTCAGTTTCACTGGGGTGTGACATTCACACCAACGGCTGGTGATAGGAATGATGGTTGGGGAACAATCAAATCACGACACCTTTTTACCTTCCCCCATTATGTGGGTGCCCACCATCTACCCAGAATGCGGGTAACCGCGCAGGTTAGAGTCGCGCAGTCTTGGCAAATAAGACAGCCGAGATATGATCCACAAATTTCCAGTCTCGTAGCCTCTCTGCTACGAGTACATACATTAGCTTGAGAAAATTGTAAAAATAGTAAAATGTAATGTGAAATTCTGGGATTGAGATCGACAACTTACTTTCCAAACGAATCCGCACAATCTCGGCTCTGGAAATTTCAACCCAATCAGACCCGACCCGACCCGCATCGCCATTATTCTGCTGAACTCAGTACGCTAACAGATTCATATTACTGAAAGGGAGAAAGACAGAAAAGATAGACTGTAAAACATATAAAAAGCCAAAAGGAACAAGTCATTACGGTTTTGATACAGTATACTAATAAATAGCCTGATTGTCTTATGGCTTGCTGATGCTAACTAAAGATCACTGAGAACTGAAGCCCGGTTTCTGGCAAATCCTACATTACTATTGCTCTGTAAATTGTTGTTGTTCATAACTGGATAATTAATATCCGCCAATTCAGCAGCACACGCTCCTACCCACGCACACACACAGACGTGCACACACCGGCAGCCATCGAAAACCGGTTTTGTACATGAGCAGAGCAGCGCAGTAACTGCTGGTGATCGTCGTGGAGCTGTTACAGAGAGACCTAGCAATTCTCTCTCCACCTTAATGTCTAGCATACGCGGCCGCTGAGGTCGCCGCGTAAAATTTTTTAAATTTAACACTCTTCTTCTTGGTTTACCTTTTTACGCCAACTTGAACCCCACGCTGCTATCACGACAATCTCCTTTATCTAATTTTTAGTCAAATTTACGAAGATCTTGTGTACATATAATCTTACTGACTCTAACTTGCATAAATTAGCCAGGCTTACACTGTTTAATCAGATACCATCATGTGCAATTTCAGTCAGTATTGCAATGCAGTGTGAATATGGACGATTGTTTAAAACTTTGTGCACTTGTTAGCAGACTGCACCCTGATACTAAATAATTACCACTGTACACACAATTTTTAATGTATTGCATTCTGCCAAAGTGCCACAGTTTTGGTTAAATCGTAGGCAAGTATACTAATTTTGTAAAGGCGTAATAAGCCTGCAAACGCAGATAAGCTTTTCACTATCATCACGTGTTGCGTTGAAGTTTTTTTAAATTGAAGCAATGTTTGTTTATTAGGCTTAGTATCAAATAAAACTTTAATAACTTGTATGTTCATTGTATACTTTTTCACACTAAAGCTTTGACTTTAGACAGCCATGGCTATTGTTAATACTGGTTTTTCAGTAGTTTTTTTTATTTTCCACATCTAGAAATTTTTTAGTTACATCTATTTTTCATTTGTCATAGCCGTCGTTTGTTTAAATATAGTGCACATTTATTGCTAAATGTTTGAAAAGTTAGAGTTATCATTTGAGTTATCATAAAGTTTGCGGAGTTATCATTTGACATATATGTTAATAACAACAATGATAACAACCCATAATTTAGTATTCCATTTCCACCAGCTATAACAACAACTGACGTTTTTAACATTTGTCCATGTGAATAAATGGCCAAGTGGTGTAATGCTCGATTTGTGAGCAACTGGTCCGAGGTTTGAGTCACAGCTCATGAAATATTTTTACGTATTGTACGCCGTTTGGTTTTTTATTTCGCACATTTTTGGCTGTTTAAGAGACTTTGGAGCTTATAAGCAGTAATTGTGCGCAAAAATCAGGAGTTAAAAATTATCTTATCCACAAAAAAATGGCCGCAAGATGGGTATCTTGTGAAAAATTGACACTTGGGACTCACAAATTCACAGCTCCTAGTTCGACAAAAGGGCTTGTTGTTTATTTCGTTTACTTACTCATTTGAATTTATCAATAGATTCAACTTCTGCATCATCTGTTCAGTCAAATTATATGTTTTTAAGGTCATTATGTCACATCATCAACAGATGGAACACTAGGTATAAAGCTGCGTTTCATACATTTTACAAGATATAACCGACATATGTACTTATGTTTAAAAGCCGCAAAAATAGCAGCATTATAAACCACACATGTGTAGCCTACTTAAATAAATTATCTATATATAATAGTTTAGTGTTAAAATGCAAGGAACTATGTTTTTGAACCTGAGCTACGTTATAGTATCTATAAACGCAATAGCCTTGCCAGACCTGAGAAGGTTACCTTACACTATGGATGCGGGGAATTTTACAACTGCAATGCATTGCAAAAAATACAAAAATAGATGAAGTCTAATGATAGGTTTGTTTGAGAATTAGGAAGTTTTGTAACTAATATAAAATTAAGAAACGAATGCGGGGCTGAAACGATAGCATAATGAACAGCTGTTTTCAGTTAAAAACGTCTTAACTCTGAAACGAAACGAAACGAAAAAGTTTACAGCAGAATAACATCACACTGGCGAGTGGCGACTTCCAATAGAGCAACCAAAAAATCAAATAACAAAACTGCAAACAAATCAAAATTTAAGCCGCAAACAAAGGTAAAAAACAATCACAATAGAAAATAAACTGTTTAACAAGTGACAGATTATTTCAGCAACACCTACGTTCCTGCAAACGTGGACCAAATATTCTACTTTTTTACAGTTTAGATCTGAACCGGTATCTATTCGTAGCTCTTATTACCTGAAACAGCAACGATGCATTGCAAGCCTGAACCACCTTGTTTAGATCTGAACCGGTATCTATTCCTAGCTCTTATTACCTGAAACAGCAACGATGCATTGCAAGCCTGAACCACCTTGTTTAGATCTGAACCGGTATCTATTCCTAGCTCTTATTACCTGAAACAGCAACGATGCATTGCAAGCCTGAACCACCTTGTTTAGATCTGAACCGGTATCTATTCCTAGCTCTTATTACCTGAAACAGCAACGATGCATTGCAAGCCTGAACCACCTTGTTTAGATCTGAACCGGTATCTATTCCTAGCTCTTTTACCTGAAACAGCAACGATGCATTGCAAGCCTGAACCACCTTGTTTAGATCTGAACCGGTATCTATTCCTAGCTCTTATTACCTGAAACAGCAACGATGCATTGCAAGCCTGAACCACCTTGTTTAGATCTGAACCGGTATCTATTCCTAGCTCTTATTACCTGAAACAGCAACGATGCATTGCAAGCCTGAACCACCTTGTTTAGATCTGAACCGGTATCTATTCCTAGCTCTTATTACCTGAAACAGCAACGATGCATTGCAAGCCTGAACCACCTTCTTACTAATAAAATACTTCCTGACATTTAGGTTAGTTTTCATATGTATTCTCAAGGGGGGACTCCGGAGCTGAGATATAATCGCAAACTTAAATAATTCGTTCGGGCTATCTGTGCAGCCATAAACAACTTTATAAACAAAAACGAGATCCTAAGCTAAATGTCTAATATACAGAGGTTTCATACCAATGATCTACATTGTTCCTCAAAAAACAGAGTGCAACGGAGATTTAGGCTATTACAAAATTGGTTTTGAATGCGCTCAACAGCTAATATATTTTTTCATCCAAGGAGACAAAATCTACGAATTATAATCCAGAATAAAAGCTATTACTACACATGCACACAATACTTTTTGTGACTAACAAAAATAATGCTGATGCTGTTTTCTTGCAAAACTTACTTATGTGCAAGGATGGATTAAGATCTTGAAATAACTTACCCTAATCGCCACAAGAATTAACAATAGAGATATCAGCACCTCCAATTGTGAAGCCGTAGTGCAAACTTTTTCCGTCTAAGTATAAACAGAAGCATTTAGCATCCACCACTGTAAGCTGCCAGTTCCTGCAGCACAGACTGAAAAAATCAAGAGCACGTTGTAGCTCAAGTGTTGTCTTTTTGTCTCTTTTAGCAAACAGATTACTCTCATGGGTATACCATTCGCTGCCCATAGCATTACATGAATCTATTAATCATTAATTTTGTTTTAGATTAATTTTTTATATACCTGAAGTCTGCAGTGTTAATTCCAACGCTAATGAGATTCAACAATGGCTTTTCTTGTAACTTGATTCAAAGAATCAATTATAATCAAAGTCGTTGGTTATTTTGGAATTCTGGGCCCAAGCCAACGTACGTTGTGGTAGGGGCGGGCTCGGCGGGTTGTGTGGTGGCCGGGCGGCTGAGCGAGGATCCGGGGGTGCGGGTGCTGCTGGCGGAGGCGGGGCCGAGGGATGACTGGTGGCGCTGGAGCATCCACATGCCGGGGGCCTGTGCCAAGAACCTGTGCCATGACCGCTACAACTGGTTCTACTGGAGCCAGCCCGAGGCCAGTCTGGGGGGGCGCTGCGTCTACTGGCCCAGAGGCCGGGTCTGGGGGGGCTCGTCGGCCATAAACATGATGGTCTACATGCGCGGACACCCCCTGGACTACGAGCGCTGGCAGACGCAGGAGGGGGCCCGGGGCTGGGGCTACGCCCATTGTCTGCCCTACTTCCGTAAGGCCGAGACAAGGCACGCCGGACAAGACTCCTATAGAGGGGGCAGCGGGCCGCTAAAAGTAGACAAGCCGAAGCACCTGGACTGTAAATTGCAGCAAGTTTGGCTTGAAGCCGGTCAAGAAGCTGGGTTTGGCTTTACGAGCGATCCGAACGGATTTCGCCAGGAAGGGGTCTCCGTTCCAGAATTTACGATTGATCGAGGAAAACGGTGCAGCGCTTCACAGGCGTATCTAAAACCAATACTCAATCGACCGAATTTGAAAATACTGACCGGTGCAAAAGTGTCCAAGATCATTTTTGAAGGAAAAAAAGCAATTGGAGTTTGTTATCGGAAAAACGGTATAGAAGAAAAGATTTTGGTGGACAATGAGGTTATTCTATGTGGCGGAGCTGTGAATACGCCCCAGCTTCTGATGTTATCTGGGATCGGTCAAGGGGACATTTTGGCAAATCTGGGGATTTCTGTGGTGCAAGATTTACCCGGCGTTGGACAGAATTTATCAGATCACCCCAGTACCGGTCTAGCTTTTGCTTGCGATCCAAGTTTATCCTGGTGTGATCAGTATAACTGGAAGTTTCCGCTAACTCTAGTGAGTAATGCTACGAGGTGGTTTTTGACTAGAACTGGCAAGGCTTCTATAAATCCGACGGTAGCTTTGGGTTTCGTTCGAAGCAACTCAAAAGTTGCTCATCCAGATATTCAGTTTATGGTACTACCGGTTACCATTAATTTTGAAACCGGTGAAATTGGCGGTCCGGAGCCGGCGTTTATAGTCCATTTGCAGAATCTACGACCGCAAAGTCGAGGCTATTTAACGCTGAAATCGGCAAATCCTGACGATTACCCCTTGATTTATGCAAATTACCTCAGCGAACCCTCTGACTCCGAAGTCATGGTGAAAGCCATAGGAATAGCTCGAGAAATTGTCGCTCAAAAATCCTTCAAACCATTCGTAAAGCACGAAATTTCACCCAGAATTCAGGCAAATTTGGTCCATTATCTGCGTCAAACTGTGGGTTCGACCTATCACCCGGTGGGGACCTGCAAAATGGGTCGACCGAACGACAAAACGGCAGTGGTCGAGGCGGAATCAATGCGAGTTTTGGGCGTCGATGGACTTCGGGTGGTGGACGCGTCGGTGATGCCGAGTCTCGTCAGCGGAAACACAAACGCGCCCGTCATTATGATCGCCGAAAAGGCCGCTGATCTGATTCGAGGTCGATTGCCGATGCAGCCAGAACACGTGCCTGTTTGGGCTCCGTCCATTGGTTGAATTTGGCTCGAGGCTGGTTGAGGGAATAATACATCCTATCTCAGGATGAGTTAAAGTCTGCCGTTAATGTATTTTTGATGATTGGATTAAAGTTGGCTGATACTTGCAACTATGTACTTTTCAAATCTTCTGCCAGCTGCAAGTTTGAAAATTTCAAACCCAATTTTCTGAGAAACTTTGAGTAAACATCCAATTTTTTTGATATTTTGCGTCTAGCAATGATTTTTTTCGCTCAGTTTCTGGTCAAACTTTTTAATACAATATGAACTACCTATGTATTTTACAGAAAAATAATAGAATGATTTGTGCAAAATATTGGCACCAAGAAGAGTACACATGTAATAGGGAAGAGTATATGCATATGTATGTTAAGGTTTACCTTTGGTTTTAGTAGAGTTCCATCAAGAGTCTGAAATAGTGTTACTAACCTAGTTTGGTGAGCCAATGTTACATACTGTGTGTAGTTGCAAAGTAATGCTGCAGTTAGCCAGTAAAACCTGCTATTGGCCGTTTCTTAAAGTAAAATCAATTGAATCGCCGGTAGCTATTTAAAAGACGTGTCGTGTTCTGGCTTTTTACGCGGCCCCCATATTCGGAATCTCGGGGCCGCGTATATACTATATTCGGAATCTCAGATTCCTACGTTAAACTGGGTAGGTCAAATTTCTAGTGTTAATTAACACTAGAAGGGGAGGTACCTCGCTGTTGTGCCATACATTGCGCAAATAACAACATGGAGAACTCTCAAGACCTATGTACCTACTGCTACCGCAGAGTGCAAAATATGCGGCTTTGAAACAGAATTGATCCACCGACCTTCGGATCAGCAATCGGATGCTCAGTAGGTGCTAAGCACACTACCATTTGAGCCAACCGAGCTGACGAAAATTTTGATTTATACATATGTACCTAATAAAATACACGTTGTGTGCTGGTTGTAAACAATAGCAACAGACAAAATCAATACCAATACCAACTATATCTAGTAGTTTTTTCTTGAGTAAAGAAATTACATAATAATGAACCGCATTCATTGTGTTGGATTGCATAAATCAATTGAATATGAATTGAATGAATTGTCTGATTTGTAGTCAATAGGAAATCTGGTACTATGTATTGTCCATCTGCACAGCGAACGCAGCCGAACAGGGCTAAGCCGAACTTTTGAGAGTCAAAGTTAACGTGTCTTTTCCAGAAGTCTCATAGTGTAGTGGTTAGCATTCAGGTTTCTGAATCCTGTGTTCCGAGATCGAATCTCGATTATACTTACTTTTTGAAAAATCTCAATATTTTTACTGTTGCGACAAAGCGCAACAGGTACTTTATACTTGGTTTGTATAGGATTTGCAGAATCTTCAAATAGACATACTTACCTGTTAATTTGGGTAGGTGGAATTTTCAGTGTTAAATAACACTGGAAGACCGGCCCCAACAATGGAAGCTGTGTAATTTCCTACGTTAACGTACACTAGAAAGGCAGGTAGCGCAATGTTGACTGACGAAAAGACGCAAGTTGAGGAACAGGAACTGTAAATACTCAGAATGCAAAAGCTGAGAACCGGTGGGGATTCGAACCCCCAAACTTCTGACTTGGAATCAGATGCTCAGTAAATGCTTAACGCACTACCACCTGAGCCAACCGGCCATGCTGTCGAAGATCTTAGTTACACAAATGTCAAAACCCAAGACCGCTAGGATTCACCTCTATTAGTTTCTTCTTCAGATGTTACTCAAGTCTTGCAAATTTCTATGTTAACATTACGACATAGTGTATCGATAGTAGAAGAACTGTATACTGCGATTATCTGTTTCACTTCTATTAAATTGTTCAATCGTATTAAAAGTTCTTTTAGGAACGATCGTATCTGTATTCTGTAAGTCGGTGGTCCAGTGGTACAATTCTTGCTTCGGGTGCGAGAGGTCCCCGGTTCGAAACCCGGGTGATAAAAAATTTTATGTTTTTTAAATTAAGCATTTGCGAAGAATAGTGTAACTTGATTTTTTCTGTTCTAGAATGCTCTATTTTTGGACATTGCAAACCTTCGTTATGATTTTTTAATTATTTTCAAATTCATGTTTCACACGAATTTTAAAGAAAACGGGTCGAATAACTTTTGAGACGGGTCCTATGCTCCTGTGAAGGTCACGTAACCTGCAAACTGCACATAATGACTCCTTTTGTTGAAAATACAGCTAATTTTGCCCAAAGCTACCTGCTACACCGCCACCAAAGCAAAAAAGCTCAGAAAACTAAAAAGTGTGAAACCGACCACATTTATGACTCTGCGTATTGGGGTGACTTGAAATTTTAGGTTTTTTACATTCACCGACCTAAACTGATCACAGCACAAGATTAACTAAGACAATTAATTCTGATTCAAGGCACCGTGTCATATTCTTCCTATGATGCACTCTTGATTTGCTAAAAGTCACTTTTGTTTGCGATTAATTTTTACTGCGCAACAGGCCTAATGTTGTCAAACGTTCACCCTGCTAGTGCTCACTCACTGGATTACTTTTGCAGTAAACTTTTGCTTGTTTACTATATACTATATTCAGAATCTCCAAGTCCTATGTAATTTTGGGTAGGTCGATTTTCCAGTGTTAATTAACACTGGAAGGGCAGGTAGGTCGATCGGCTATCCTATTCTGTCATGCATGCCGTGTATTGGACTTGGATGTCCGCATGCGCAGATTTTTAAAAAACAAGCTGCCGGAGTGGACTCGAACCACCAACTTTCCGATCACGGATCGGACGCTCTACCAACTGAGCTAACCGGCCTCTGATCAAAACTATCAACTAATACCTGTGAAGTGTGAACTGTAAAGTTAGTTTGCAGTAATTATGACAACCACTACGATCAGCTTTGATGAAATTAATAGTTAAATTATCAAAAGGTAAGTTTGAATTCAATTTGGGAATCTTAATTGTAATGTTCAACCAACATGGGTGTTTACGGCTACAGCATTGCTGCCGATTGACCAGACGGTAATGGCCTAAATATATACCTAAATTATGTATTTACATAATTCAACGTCTTATGTAGCCTTAGTGAACTTGAGTATACTTTGTAGGCTGATTTGAAATAGTTTGTGGAATCAAATCAACTTTGTTCTATTCTAACACTAAGAATAATATGTTGTGAATACATATATCTGCCTGTCAGTCAAGTGCAAAAATCTTGGCCTGAAGTGCGATTTAATCCCGGTTTGAATACGGGACAAACCGATTTTTTTCATTTTTTAAAGTTTTATACGTTGACTGGCGGGTTAGCTCAATCAGCTTACTTCCACTAATTTTAATGTTTAAATAATTACAACTAGTATTTAGAATAGGGGAAAGCGCCCAATTACTAACAGTTTTGTAATAGGAATACTTTCAGCTTCTTTTAATTGGATTATCTGTTTGGGTGTAGCTTTCTAGCCAAAATTTAATTGGCTAATAAATACACGCGATTGCTTCACACCGACTGAATTTCAAGCCGATTGGTTGAATATTCGTAAAAATATACCATTTTTTATAAAAGTGGTTCGTCAAAATTGAAAAACAACAGTGACCAAAGAAGAAATTATCACCGTTCTTTGCCTCCAGAATTCTTGAGCGGGGACAAAGTTTTTAAAATAATTTTTACATCATCGTAAAGTAAATTTTATGCGCTGTTCATCTATGTCACTTTCTTTTTGAATCTCGAAACTTTCTCGCTGACATTTTTCCGAAAACCGCCATGTGGCAGAAATTTTTGATGGGTTTCTTAATACGAACGCATGCACTCAGGGTTTCTTAATACGAACGCATGCACTCAGAATTGCACCCATTCGAGAACACGGTCTCCTAATAGGAACCCATTACTCTTGGTAAGCACTGTTCGTATTGAGCAACCTTGGCTCACCCCGGGATTCTCGCAGGCTAGCGTGTTCGTATTTAGCCACCTTTTTGCCAGCGTAGCGAAATTTGCTGATGCTGTCTGCTCAGTCATCAAGAGTACGGTGTTCTTATTCAGCATCTTTCCTTCCAATTAGGCGACCACCCGTTCTTTTTAGGGTGCCGTTGTACCGCTTAAATTTGGATGTGTTCGTAATTGGGCGCTTTCCCCTATTGATGATTCTAAAGTAGTTTTATATTGTCGTCTGGAATATTGATCGGTACTCGATTTGACGCCATTTTTTACTCAACAGACGTACCCAACATTAAGTGTTTCTAATTATTCACCAGTAAGGCTTTGGAGCAACTCAGCAGCAAATGTTTGCAGAAACCGGGATTTGAAAATCATTTTATTCACAAGTAATGGCCGCGTTTAATATTTCCTGTGGAATATTGACACTCAGGCCCCACAAAATAACCATTTCTTACTCAGCAGAAGAGCTTGTTACTTCAAAAATTTGTCTACAGTTCTCTTTTTCGTTGTTGTTTGAAAGATTTTGGAGCTACTCAGCAGTGCATGTGTGCAGAAATAGGCATTTGAGATCATTTTTCCGCAAAATGTGTCCGCGTTTTATATTTTCCTTGGAATATTGACACTCAGGACTCACAATGTAACAGCTTCCAACTCAGCAGAAGAACTTGTCCTATGTAATTTCGGGTAGGTCAATTTTCCTACGTTAAATTACACTGATGAGGTAGGTAGGTCCGGTCGCTCTGTCTGCAGATCTAATGCAGCTTTGGAAAACAGAAAGCAGAACTTGCAGAAAACCAAAACAGCAAGCCCGGGGTGATTCGAACCACCAACGTTCTGATTTGAAATCAGATGCTCAGTAGATACGACTCGTTCTACCATCTGAGCCAACCGGGCTAGGAGTTGATGATTCTAAGACCGTTGTTATTGCAGAAGTATATAATGACTTACGGAAGGCTTCCGTAGATATTACCTAGTACCTACTAATTAACAATTCATTTTTCACTATTTTTGCTGATTAAAAATTTCGATCTAACATTCTTCTACCCTCAGTTATGTTATGTATATAATTGTTCTGATGTGAGACCAAGCGAATAACTCCAGGTTCTTTGCAACTGCAGTCGAGAGCTTGGTGGCCTAGTGCTTTGATTCTAGCTCAGAGAACGCTTGGCCACAGGCTAGACTCACAGATGGGTATACTTTTAATATTTTTTTGGCTTAAAATTTTTACTCAAGTTACACTCAGAGGAAAAACCACAGGACAGTAAAAAAGTTTAAATTATTTTTGTTCATAACTCAACAGCCGATTTGCAACAACGGTGCTGTTAAAATTTTTGGTGTTAGATGGTTGCACTCATAACTCAGCAGCCGATCTGTTAAGACGATGCAGTTAAAAATTCGAGTGTTGAACGGTTACGGTCGCGTTAAATATTTCCTATGGAATATTGACACTTCAACGTCACAAAATGTCAATTTCTCACTCAGCAGCCGCACTTGTTAGTTATATCTTTTTGTGTAGCCTTGTTGATATAACTAATAACTGTATATGTAGTAAATACATAAATAACTATATATGTAGTATACTGAAAATATAAAGCTTGCTAACAGTGATTTTGAAGATAAGCTTTTGTTTAATTTTGAGCACAAGTCGCCTTTGTTGTTGCCTTATCGTGCTTTGTTGTTTTTCAAATTGGCTCAAGTAACATGTCTGATTTACAGTACAGCTCAAAAGTAACATCATATGATTCCAAAGCCAGTGTCACTGCCTTCAATTTGAGCCAAACTATTGACAGGCAGACTATTGACGTCACAGGTCCAATTTACTTCCGGTAGTTTTGATGTTCATTACCTGACTCCGGAGGCAGAGTCAGTGACTTCGGAATCAGCATCACTAGTCATCACTATCTTTTAAATGGCTAACATGTGCATGCGTATACATACATGTGCAGATATGCGTGTAGTATATTTTGTGTTAGCGATGACTAAGGTGATGCAATTCCGCAGTCACTGACTCTGATTCCGGAGTCAGTTAACGAAAATCAAAACTCCCGGAAGTAACATTGGACCTGTGACGTCAACAGGTTGACTGCAGTTGCTGACTGCAAATTGAAGTCAGTGACGCTGACTCTGGAATTAGATGAAGTTAATTTTGAGCTGCATGTCAGTATCGGTAAAGACAGTCGTGTTTTTTCGCCAGTGGTTTTTAGCGACTGTTTCCCTTAGAGTATATACAGAGCTGAGTTCTACCGTAAAATATATTATACCTATAAGTTATACCTCGAACAATGCCCCAGGGGTTTTGTTGTTTCATGAACTTATTGCTTATGACTTCTGCAACAGGCCCCTGGAGTAGTGGAGTTGTGAGTAACTGAGTAGCCCCACTTTTGTGAAAACCACCCTGACTATTTGTGCGTAGGTAGACTGTAAGCGCAATTTAAATTGGTTACATTGTATATAAAATGACTGTTTACGGCCCTCTGTGTGCCCTAAGTGTGCCCTCTGTCTTCCCGGTTTTTCCTGGTTTGAGAGGTAGGCAGTAGGCACTTCAATCCGGATGTAACTCGTTCTGTGTGCTGTGTGATTGTGTACCTACGTATGTACCTAGTTTCTCTCTGATAAGGCTATGGTATGGGTCAACCCGTTAGCAAGTCTGTAGATCCCGTTAGAAACGTTAGAAGGATAACTAAGCCAGGTAAGGTAAGCCAGGAAACTCTGCATGTGATGTGATTTAAGTAGGCGCGGATTTCTATGTGTAGGGTGTTCCTCCCTTGAGGCGTCGGATTTGTCGCGGAAGCATGAGTATAGTATCCAGTCTAGGGTTGGGAAATTTACGGAAACTGTATTTTGTCGCAAAGTTCAATAAATGTTTTGAAATGTTAGAAAATTTTTAAAAATTGCAGAATCGTTTGATTTTCATAAAAATAACTTTAATAATTACATTTGAACACACCCACGACAGAGTATCATTGCAGGGTCGCAACAATGTTCGAAGGGGGGACAACACGGTTGTAGATGAGAATTAGGGCCCATTAGTGACTGGACTTGTAGGCTCGGGTATAGTAGTCTCGACTCTCGACGTCTAGCGAGCGGCCTGTGTTCCAATCCCGGCGCCTCCAATTCTTTTTTTCTTTCTAAAAAGGGGCATTCTTTTTGTTTTATGAATTGTTCACCTCTCCATTTCAGCGTCTGCGATGCGTTTCGCGCCACCTAGTCGTCGACTGTGGATCGGCGCTCAGGCCAGACCGACGTATGTGGTGGTTGGGGCAGGCTCTGCGGGCTGTGTGGTGGCTGGGCGTCTGAGCGAGGATCCGGGGGTGCGGGTGCTTCTGGCGGAGGCAGGGCCGAGGGATGACTGGTGGCGCTGGAGCATCCACATGCCGGGGGCCTGTGCCAAGAACCTGTGCCATGACCGCTACAACTGGTTCTACTGGAGCCAGCCCGAGGCCAGTCTGGGGGGGCGCTGCGTCTACTGGCCCAGAGGCCGGGTCTGGGGGGGCTCGTCGGCCATAAACATGATGGTCTACATGCGCGGACACCCCCTGGACTACGAGCGCTGGCAGACGCAGGAGGGGGCCGGGGGCTGGGGGTACGCCCATTGTCTGCCCTACTTCCGTAAGGCCGAGACAAGGCACGCCGGACAAGACGCCTATAGAGGGGGCAGCGGGCCGCTAAAAGTGGGACACTCCCATTTTCCGACCCCACTACAGCAGGCTTGGCTAGATTCTGGGATTGAGGCTGGCTACGGCTTTACCGACGATCCGAACGGTTTTCGCCAGGAGGGAATGTCGATTCCGGAATTTACAATTTCTGGCGGAAAACGCTGCAGCACGTCTCAAGCTTATCTGCGCCCTGCTTTGATTTCGCCAAACATTACAACTCTCAGCAACGCGCTTGTAACTCGCATTATTTTTGACGATAATAAAAAAGCAATTGGAATACGATACTTGCAAAATAACGTAGAAAAAGAAGTTTTTGCTGAGGAAGAAGTTATTCTATGCGGTGGTGCTATAAACAGTCCTCATTTACTGATGTTATCCGGAATAGGAGACGCGAATACTTTGCGAAAGTGGGATATTCCGGTGGTACAACATGTCGCAGGTGTGGGAAAAAATTTGCAGGACCATTTGGGCACTTGTCTGGCTTATAACTGCTCTAAATCTGTCTCATTTTGCCACGAATATAACTGGAAGTATCCGCATAAAGTCCTGCAGAATGCTCTTCAATGGATTTTGCTCAGAACAGGTCGTGGGGCCTCTAGTCCCCTAATTGTGGGAGGTTTCGTCCGTAGCAGTCCCTCTGCCCCACATCCTGATATTCAGTTTGTTCTTTTGCCTGTTTCTATTGATTTCTCAACAGGAGAAATAGGTGGGACACAGCACCAGTTTTTAGTCCACCTTCAACAGCTAAGACCCACCAGTGTGGGACACATGGAGCTCCAGTCCCGGGATCCCAGAAAGGTCCCACTTATTTTCCCCAACTATCTCAGTACGGACTATGATATGGAAATTTTGACTCAAGCTATGCGGATATGCCAAAATATAGTCCGTCAAAAACCCTTCCATCCGTACGTAGACTACGCTGCTAGTCCAGGTGGAAATTTACGAACCCATGAATCTCTAGTATCCCACTTAGTGGACACAGCTGGAAGTAGTTTCCACCCATCTGGGACCTGTAAAATGGGAGATCCCACTAATAGCTCAACCGTGGTAGACGCCACTACCCTTAAAGTCGTGGGAACCGAAAATCTTAGAATCGTGGACGCTTCTATCATGCCCAGTATTATAAGTGGGAACCTGAATGCTCCCATAATTATGATGGCTGAGCGGGCAGCGGACATTATCAAGGGCGAAAAAATACTTGATCCCGTTTCTGTGCCAATATGGGACCACAAATCTGGGCAAATTTAGGATTTTAAGCCATTTGAGAAATCAGATAGAAGAAATACAAGTGTGACCAATCAATGTGCGGTGGGGCCGGCAACGGTCCGGTCACAATTCTACTTGCACAATTTCTTGTTTTTCGTGTCGGAAAAGAATTCGAAACTGATTTTTTTAGATCACAAATCCTCTACCTGAAAGGTTAATTTCATACTCTGTCTTTGTTCAACAATCATTTTATTAATTTACTGTTTTTGTATGTTTTTTGCCTAACGGTATAATGCTGCAATATCTATAGATGTTGTCTGATAATAAACGATATAATACTAGTTTAAATTCTGTAATACATTTTCTTTGCTATATAAAAACAAAACTTTCACGAATTTCACGAAAATCTACTTGTATATTCTGTTGTAAATGAGAAATCCTAGGACACTTTGGAGCTGTGATATAGTGGCTAGCATTCTTGTTATTGACGCGAGCGACCCGGGTTCTTTGTCAGCTTTCTTTAGCACACCTTTCAGCACTAATTTTAACTTGGTCTAAACCAGTTTAATCCGGTAAAAGGTTGGACTTATGAAATTTCGTGACGGAAAAGTTTTTTTTCGGTAAATCAAAAGTTCTTTCAAAAATAATACTACCATCTACATCTCCTATGAGATATCGTGCTCATGTAATTTTGTATCCATTTAAGTTTTCTCAGCCGTATCTAATAAAAACTGTAATGCTATTGTGATTACTGTGAGTAAACGAGTGAGACAGAAACAGTATATTGACTTATATCTGCACAGAAAAAACAGTTTCCTTAGCAACGAATTATTTTCCGGCATGGAAATTTTCCTAAAACCCCATTGCGCTGTTTTGTAACTATAATTTCAAACCTATTATTCGCTCTGGCTAAAATGATTCCATTTTCGTGTATAAGCATGAACGTGTCATTTTTTGCAAGTTTATTTTTGTAAAAAAGACATAAAATTTTTCTTGTAAAGCCTGGTTTATACTTTCTTTATTCTTAACCCTATGGTTTTGCCCTTTACATATAGTTCCAATAAAAGTACACACCTGGCAAAATAGCATTTTATCGTTAAGTAATAATGTTACCTGCCCTGTTTACCTTCCCAAATTAATTCTGTTACCCGTTTACCAACCCGCTGAGGATGAACTGCTAGGTTGGCAGGGGGAATGTGGCTATAATCTTTTTCTCTAGAAGATCAGAGTATAGCTAGGATTCGATCCTCCAACAGATTATAAACCCGACGCCGTAGCCACTCAGCCACAGTGGCCACTTACTTATTAAGTAACAAGTATTAAGGCTGCTCCATCTGTATGTATACTGCAAATTACTGTATTCAACTAAAGTCTCGTTTTTTTTAGACAGCCACTACACATCTGTATGGGATGTAACAGTAGCAAGTCAACCGGAGTTGTTACAGCACAGCCTATTGGGCCACCGGTTCCAATAGAGGCACCGGTAATCACTATAAAAGAACCGGTCGCAAATGGGAGCCAAACCGGTGGTTTACTGGAAGCCACTTTCCGGGCAAATAGTGCAAATTCGGGCAAAAGTGCTGATTCCGGCATCAGTGGCTTTAATACGGCTAGCAGCAGCTTGAATCAAAGTCTACAGAGTAAGCTCAGACTGTTTTGGTTGATGTTTTACTTCACACGTTTGCCGTTTTATATATTCACCCTTAAATGCCCAGAGCATCTCACTCCAGGCAGCCTGATTCTAACACCTTCTAGTTTTTTTTTTTTTTTTTTTTCTTTTTTTTTTGTTTTTTTTTTTGGTTGTTTTTTTTGGTGGGGTTTTTTTTTTTTTTTTTGTGTTCTCTGGTGTTTTTGACCAGTGCTCGAGTTACGTGCATCGTAGAGAGATCGCAAAACAACCATTCGATGGAGAAACAAATGGTGAACAAAACATTATTGTCGATTAAGGGACTAGGACGCACCGTTTTTGCGTTATAAGCGCTCAAAGTTGGAAAAAATTGTGCCATCGCTCAGGCATGTACCTCCCCCTAGAGTATTAACACAAAAGCCATGCGCTTGCCATAATTGAAGGCTAGCAATAGAGTACAACATTTGTTGTATCTGATGCACACAAAGTTGACTGCTGGCGACGCAACCCAAACTCTTAATGAGGTCAAAAGAAAATACTACTTTTGCGATGAAAAAAAGCTAAATTTGAACATTGGTTAAGGAGTGTGGCAGTTTGGCCACTAAATATAAAGATATACACTTTCTGAAAAAACAGTTTGCAGTTCAGCTGAATAGAATGAACAAGTCAAGTTTCATGGGCCCCGATTGGGTATTCATCACGTGGTGTGGAATGGCAGCAGCTCTGGGAATTAAAGGGTTAATGAAACATTATCATACCTGCATATTGCAAGAAATTAGGTATACTGTTTGTACGTAAATGAGAAATATGTCTCTACGAGACTTAGCCGGTTGTGGTGTAATGGTTAGCAGTCTCAACGTCGGCGCCAAAGGCCTTTGTTCAATTCCCAGCACCACCCGTATATATTATGTACATTTTTATTTATACAAAATATTTGTGTTTCAGGCAATACGTGGTTGAAAATGTCATCATCTCGAGCGTCGATCAGCCGAATCGATTCGGACAAAATTCTCGAGTCCCTGCGACAAGAAGGACTTTTGGAGGCGCCTCAAACAGCCGCTAAAAAAGGAGGGGTCACATTCGAAATCCCACTGGGTGATTTGCAAGCCATGAAATCCAATCGGCCCCCGCCGCGGCTAAAACGATTGGATCAACCCATGAGTGCGAAACTGACTAGAGAAAGTCTGGATGAAAAGCTAGATAAAGCCGCTAGACGTCGTGCGAGAGTATGTTTGTAGATTTGTTTGACTGGCATTTTTGGCGCGCGTATCTGTTTTACCTTTCCAGTGGGCAGGCAGGAGAATGTTTCACTCTTCTTCTATATGGGTCTATTCCATTACCGAATCAAACTGGTCTAAATGTATGATTCAATATTGGACTATATGAGTAAAAATGTGCACTTAATTTAGTCTGATCCCATTCCTATGTGAAATCAAGCGGTGAGCTTGAACAGGTCCGAGCACAGAGGTGAATCAGTCGCCTACCTGACTGCGGGCTAGGGCAAAACGGAGACGAAGCGCAATGGAATAATGAATACAGTTTATTGGTAGAAAGATACACACGGACGGGGCATCGATGCAGAAATACACAGTAGGGACAGTAGAGACAAACGAGGGACACAACCTACCCACCCAGCAGTTAGGATCGAACCAGTGCACTGATCGTATCGAGGAATACTAGCTACAGAAACCGAGGGACGCACACGGAAGTACACCGAAATAGAATGAGTGTGTTGCACTTGGTGATGCAACTTGAGTTATGTGTACTTCGTCATCTTTGACACCTGAACTACTACCAGACTATCAGGAATTAATATGTATAATTAATATTAGCGACGAATAGATTCTAACGATTTAGCCATTAATTTTTACGCGGCGGCCTCAGCCGCCGCGTATATACTATGTTACAAAAGCTCGATTTCCATGTATCGGCTTTTCACTGTGTTAGTTGAGTTGTAGAAATTGGTAGGTCTTGAAAATACGTTGTTGGTGTGTGCGTGTGTGTACATCGTGTGTGTTAATCTTGAATCACAGCGTATAGTGTCGTAAATACGTATACTCATACTGCTTATCATGTTCGCATGTCTGCCGAGTACTGGCAAATTTTGCACACACTAGGCAGTAATGACGAAACCTGTCGCAACACTGCTTCTTAGATTGTTTATGAGCGCGTCGGTACCACAAATCTTCGAGTCAGCAAGCCGGCAAACCATAATTTGGAATGGCTATCGGCCATCAGTTAGGAAATTATGATGCCATTGCACAATGACAACAAAATTGTCAACGGTTGAGTTTAGCCTAATTCACCAGTTGACGTTAGAACAAAAACACGCAATTTCCAAGCTATTTTAACTTGGTGTTTTTGACGCGGTTGGATTGAAATTGCATGAATAACGGTTTTCTGTAACAAGGTTTGTACTTAAAACTTTTCACCTTAAAACTTGAACAACCTTGAAAAACTCAAGGTTTTGAAAGCAAGATGCAGCTTAATGTGCATATTAAAAGTGTTGGCCTTAAAAACTTTGATGCCGCGTTTTATATTAGAAGAATATCCTCGGCAATTTACCAAAGCATGTCGCAACGAAATCTGTCGAAATTTAGTTTTAAACTTTACTCGCAAGACGTGCTTGTTTAGTTCAAAAGACATGTCAAAAAGGATAATGTAATTTGCCATGTAGAACAACACACGCACACATTTTCTGTGTCACGTTTTTTCCTGTTGCGCCACAGCGCAACAGGTACTTTATACTTGGTTTGTATAGGATTTGCAGAATCTGTAAATTACACACACTTACCTGACAGCATGCCTACCTTTTGTGTTGTGTGCGTGTGTTTGCTCTTACCGTTGCTGTAGTAATGTGCCGGTCATAAGACTACTAATAACGCCATGTATATGCATTACCTATATAAGCTGTTATATACATATAGTAACAGTGCTTTAAATCCATCTTAAACTGATGAAATTGAAGCTTCAAAAAAACGGAGCAGGAATCGAACCGTCAGTTATCAGATTAATAATCAGAAACTCTACTATCTGAGCCACCGATTCGTGACTGTCACTATCAATAACTGGTATATTGAATTTATTGGCACCGTGCAGGGGAATCGTGCTTTTAGCAATCATCACTTAGCACACATTGTGACACGAGACTTCCTTTTCACAAAAATTTTATACGTTTTAAAAAAATAATGGTTTACCAATGATTATCTCTGGAAATCAGGTTGACACATCAAACTAAATGTTATCTCACGCTACATACTATTTATCAGTTATCAATAGTTACAGACTCTAAGTAAAGAAAGTACAAGCCGGAATAGCTTAGTTGATAGAGCGTTAGACTACAGATCTAAAGGCACCTGGTTCGATTCCAGGGTTTCGGCTCTTTTTTAAAATTCAGGCTTTATTTTTTAACTTTTTATTGGCAGTTTTTTTGCACATTTTTTTGCCCAATAGTTGCTTTTTTAAATAATACTAAAAACAAATTTTATGAGTTTTGTCATCTATGTAACCCTAATCTGTACTCATGTAGCTTATGAACGCAGAGTTGTTTCGCGTTTTATTTCCTTTGGAATATAGATACAGCAACTGAGTTACGAAACTCTTTAATCAACAGACGCGGTTCTCTACTTTTAAATTAGAGCGCGTTTATCAATTTTTGTATGAGAGAATTTGGAACGGCTAAGCAGTAAATCTGTGCAAATGCATAACAGGATTTCATATAATTTTGTCCACATAAAATGGCCGCGTTTGATATTTCCCCTGGAATTGTGACACTCAGACCTCACCATGGACGACTGTCCCAAGGCATAATATGAAGAGTGTCAAGCTCTTCTCATTAATACGTACTTTTTGTTTGCGATTAGTTTTTAATGCGCAACAGGCCTAATGTTGTCAAACGTTAACCCTTCTAACTTCTCACTTACTAAACTACTTTTGCAGTAAACTTTTACTTGTTTGCATCGTCAGTGCTTCAAAGCAATAGTTTATTTCAGCGGCTACGACACCAAGAGAAAGTCAGCTCTGCAATCCAACATGCACAAGAAGCAACCACACAGCCCACTGCCATAGAATAAACAATTTTGTCAGCAATCAAAAAATGCATGTTTATACATACATTTATTCTTTTGTATTAATATTAAAAATATATGTAACCTGCATAAAATAAAAGTTAGTAGTTATAAATTGAAATATTAATTCGACACTGGAAAACTAAAAATATGTATGTACACCCAACAAAATTAATACATAAATAAATTAAAACATTAACTTAGGTTCGTAGCCTTGTTTTTAAAACAGTAAACACAAACAACAAAGAAACAAACAAGACACAACAAAGACAGACACAAAACAAAAAATTACAGTTTTTATTCTTGTCCTCATTTTGGCTCCCTACTTCAGTCTTCATCCTTTTCCTTGTCCCTAAGCGGATTCATACTTATACTTACGCAGTCATAAGGACTGTCCCGCTGTCCCTAAACAAGCTTGAAACCTATGTATGCTAATTGCTAACACGCTGCACACAGTAATACAGTTTACGTTAAATACTAACACGAACGAAGTGCTTGCATTAGATAAGTTACGGTATGAAAACAAAGCGAATGGTATTCTACTTATGTACATATGTAACATACAGTACTGTGCAGGAAAAGTTCCGTTTCGTCAGCGTCTGACGAGCATTATATTTTGGGAAAGGTGATAAATGTACAAAATGTTGGGTTGCAATTATATTTTTCATTTCTTCTTTAGCTATACTATGTAGAAATGTATTGAGGGACTTGAAGCATTTTTTCGTAGGCATTTTTGATCACTTTTGGCGAGAATAAAGATTCGCCGACGAAAGGAACTTTTTGTTGCTTAGTACTGTATTTACTCTTTCGTAGAGCTACATAGCCTTCTTTCCAAGCAACTTGCATTTTCTGTAATTCAATCCTTGTTTTCTGTCGTGCACCTGAGCAAATTCCGATCCCGTTTTTGGTTTTGACATAAATGTCACTCAAAATTGGAACACAACTAACACTTTTGCCTTATTTCAATAGTTGTTTAAAACAAAAACATTGGACTGCCGTTTGTCGTAAAAAACCTGGATTTCTTGGAGAAGTCATGCTTATGATGGGATCACTGTTGCAGAAAAATATAACGTGAGAAAACGAATATTATGATTTTACATTTATTTAATTTTGGTAGTTTCTCTGAAATATGGCGGATGTTGTAAATGCGAAATAGTGCCTACGAGACTTAGGGTCTGTGGTCTTGTGGTTTTCGTCTTCAATTTTTATTTGCCCATTTATTTATATATTTTTATTTTCCAAACCTGTTTTTTTATGTCTTAAAAAGTTGGGAAATCCCATTCCTACAACAAAGATTTATTTGACCTAATAAAATCGAAATAATCATAAAAATTCTGTCTGTGTGCGCTTACACGCCACATTTAGCACTTTTTGGTATAGCTTTGGTTATACTTTTAGCTTTCACTCAGCAAGAGATGGGACGTACGGTCATTATGATCCGGTTTCAAAAAAAGCAACCGGTATAATCGCCGACGTTATGGAAGGGGTTTTAGATACTACCATGCCGGAACTAACTCTAACTCCCGTACGCTCACTAGCAGTGGCTTTTACGCAACCAGCAACTTTCAGTTATACCTGTTTCGTGCAAGGGGCACAATCTAATAGTTTCCAATACGATGACTTTTCTTGGTGGAGATCTTTTTCCCTACAGTATTGGATTTGCATAGCCGTGGCTATAGTGATGTTTAACATGGTCAGATGCTCTTATGCTAATTCGATTGCAGGATCTTCCTTCATTTACATATCCTTTGCTATGCTGACAATTGTTATCAATGCTTCTTTTAGCAGCAATGCGGCCACTAGAACTCCGAAACGACTCTGGCATAACTTGGCGGAAATACAGAAAATACTTGATAAGGGTTATTTATGGATAACACCGGATAAAAACCTATTTTGGACGGAAAACGCTCAACAGTATGTTAAAAAAACAGCCGATGGAAATTATCCATGGGTATATGTAAAAAATAGAACTGAAATTTTTAATATTTTGCATAATAATTCAAAATCGTTTCTTTATATTGAAGACGTCTGGGTAACATCTCTGGTTAAACGTTACAGAATCCAGTATTTTTACGAAGAACCGCTTCAATATAGTTACATTGGATCAATAACTGCAAAAAATAACACCGTTCTTAAAAATAAAATGGACATTACTTATATGCGTTTGAAACAATTCGGAATAATCGAATATCTAAAAAAGAGATATTTAGCCGAATATGAATATGATACACCGCGACGGCAGATGCTTTTTAATCCAATACGCTTACAGCATTTACATAGAACCATTTATGCTGCTACATTAGTGACAAGTCTTCAGTTGTTAGTTTTCATTTCTGAGCTAACGGTGTTCAATTTTAGATTTTTTCAATTTCATTTTTCAACATGTTCGTTTACCATTTAAAATATGAAATTTTTATGATTTGAGTAAATGCTGCAAATGCAAATTAGTGCTAACATAAAATCAAGAAGAACATGTTATATCAATATTACAAAACAAATTATGCATTACGGAAAAACAGCATAACATAGTGTTTAATAACTATTATTATGTAATTAGTATATAGCATTAAAAACACTAATTTGAAGTAAAAATCAAAGCATAAGTAAACACAAGTTGCTCCTAAAAAGAGCAAAGCATAAGCTAAATTTTGACCTGATAATATAAGGCTAAGTTGCCATTGTATATGTGTAACATAATGTTCTCAACAATGTCAAGTGGTTAGTTTTATTTGTAATTGTATTTTGACAGTAATTCACTGATATTTTTTTTTTTGTGAATTTTTGTTGTTTTTTTGTTTGTTTTTTTTTTTTTTTGTTGCTCGTCTCTTAAAATGATCTGTAGAATTTGTCTTCTCTATATATTATTTCTATCTGAAATCGCGGAAAGGATAATTCCTTTTATTTTTTATTTAAGAAATATAAATTTCTATATTTTCTAGAGTAAACTTTGGTTTTCTTGTATTTTACTGATTTTGCTGTATTATAGGGATATTAATTTTTCTTTGTATAAGTTTTTTTTTTTTATCTTTTTTTTGTATTATTTGCTTAAGATAAATGCCAGTTTTTCGTATAAATACTTCAAGACAAATGGTTGTTTTTTTTAATTGTATTTTGACAGTAATTCACTGATAATATAAGGCTAAGTTGCCATTGTATATGTGTAACATAATGTTCTCAACAATGTCAAGTGGTTAGTTTTATTTGTAATTGTATTTTGACAGTAATTCACTGATAATATAAGGCTAAGTTGCCATTGTATATGTGTAACATAATGTTCTCAACAATGTCAAGTGGTTAGTTTTATTTGTAATTGTATATAACTTATGCAGTAATTAACTACTGTTTTGACACCTACTATCTGTGCGATGAAAACACTAAAATGTCCACAGATTCAAACTACTGTTAGTATCAATTGTTCCGGCGATGTTATTAAAAAAATCAAATGCCTTTATAGCCCTTGAAGTATAGGTAAAAATCAGCTGTATGGATTTAATTCAGTCGGGGTCTAACATGTCAACAACAATAACTACTAAGATTCTGAGTTTTTGACAATTTCAGTACAACTGTGTTCTGCGAGGTTCTGGACATTGATCGGTGCCTGTACGACTCCGATACAATACATTAATAAAAATTGTGTCAAGGTATCAGCTGTTTTTTCAGTTCACCAACGTAACAAAGTTTACTCTATATTATTTAGTTTGAAGAATTTTGGCGTACTTAGTTTGAAATTGCTTACAAATTTCGTCATTTTTGTGGTTGTTTGTAATGTTGCACATGCTCCGTGTCCTATAAGCAAAAAGTAGTTTCCAGAAACGGTACATGTGTTTTATAATAAAAAGTGACACATTTTAGTAAGTGCACAAAATATTGCTGAAGTTGGGACTAAGGGCCTTATCCAAAATGGATTTAGCGGAGATTTACTTATTATTTACTAGGGCTATTTACTGTTTGCGTTCACCTTTCAGAAAAGATTTTCTCAACGTTCACCTTTCAGAATACTGAAATGTTGGAACGTTCACCTTTCAGAAAGTTGACATTTTGGAATCATGAATTCATGCACATGAACAGGATCTCAATTGTCAGCATGTTGTGGCTTGGCCACGAGTGTGAAGCCGCAGATTGGGTTTGGGCACGGGTCAAAAATTTTGACCAGCGTCCATCCCTGACATTACCTGAGTGACATCAGTTTTCAGTGGCAATGGATTAAAATTAGTTGTTAGTTAAATTAGTTGACTGCTGAGGAAAAAGTTCCTAATTTATTTTTAATTTTATATTAATATAACTTGAAGCCCCAGAATATTTTTCATGAAATGATAATATAAATAGAATCCTCAAATTATTTTTCATTTAATATCAATAAAATTATCAATATTAAAAGTAGGTGTTTTAAATAGCGACTTTTAATATTAACTTTAATTATTAAAATAACGGTACTACCTATGTGTACTACCTAGTTTTGAAAAAAATAATCTGCCCCTCTTATCGTACTAGATCGATCGTGAGTGAAATATTGATTGAACGACTTAGCAAAAAATTTTCTGCTTAAAAGCCACTTATTATTCTTATTGCTGATAACTGCGGGGCAGTGCGACATTCTCACGGGGCGGGGCGCGGCGGGGCAACCAAAATCCGCCCGCGTCCAACTCTGCCTTGTAGTCAATACTTGAAATTTACGAACAAAATTTAGGTTAAAATATGAATTAATAACTAATTTTCATACTAGTTGTTGTTGAATAAATAATAAATACACTAAGAATATTGTTTGTTATTTTTGCATAACTATCATTATGAACACTTCAAATTTTAATTCTGAAAGGCGAACGTTCCAAAATTTCAATATTCTGAAAGGCGAACGTTCCAAAATTTCAACATTCTGATAGGCGAACGTTCCAAAATTTCAACTTTCTGAAAGGTGAACGTTCCAAAATTTTAACGTTCTGAAAGGTGAACGTTGAGAAAATCTTTTCTGAAAGGTGACTTTCTGAAAGGTGAATTTCTGAAAGGTGAATGCAAGCGTTATTTACAACTATATAAAAAATCAAACAAGTTAAAACACTGACAGCTGAAAAGAGCAATTTCCAAGCTTTACGTTGGTGTATTGAACATTCAAACTGTTGCACATGCCCGATCTTACAAGCTAAATTAAAAGGGACGGGACTCCAATGGGCATAATCAAATTGGGCAGTAAAACCATCTAAAAGTTTTTTCAAAACTAATCCAATAATTCAAAAAAATTACATGACTAAAAGGTGGAATTTCAGAGCTTTCGATTGATGTATTGCACGTTCAAAACCGTTGGGCGTACCTAAAGTTACAGGCGAAAATGATTAGTGAGCCAAATGCGCAAGGTCACGTTGTGCAGTACAACAGTCTGAAAGTGTTATCCAAAATTCATGGATTTAGTGGATTTAGCAGATTTAGGATTTAGCAGATTTAGTAGATTCAGTTAAAACGCGTATCCAAAATTGTTGGGATTTATTGGATTTATCGGATTTAGGCGCGGGCTAAATCCGCTAAATCGGCTAAATCCTGGAATTTTGGATAACAAATTTAGCAGCGCTAAATCCGCTAAATCAAATCCGCTAAATCAAATCCGCTAAATCCATTTTGAATAAGGGGGTAAGTCACAAGCTAATTTATGAGTTAAGCATTAAGCAGTTTGAAACAATTTATTCACTTTAATAATAATTATTTACAATGTATTTAAAAAGTTAACGAATTAGTTTTTAAAAACTGCTGCATACGTATTGGGATTGGGAAGGATGAAGTTAAATTAACTTCTCGTGATTGCTTCATATGACTAGATAAAGCATAGTTCTCATTGCCCTTATATCCATTCACTAAAGTCCCGACTGTAAAGGCCGGTTCACACGAGGCAATTTGCAGGCGATTTTCAAGCAACCAACCACCAGGCAGCGGGCAAGCAACGCGCGTTGCTTGAAAATCGCCTCGTGTGAAGTGAACTTGCAGGCAATTTCCAGGCAACCGACATTTTTCATTCGTGACGTGCGCGACTTTTTCAGGCAACCTACAGGCAACAGCCAATCAGATGTTAGTATTCTCGCTAGAGCTTGTTTTCCCACGCTGCCCTAAAGACAATAAAGACTAAAGACGATTATAGTTATAGTTTTTTCAACTGCACTTTTAAAGAGATTTCCGTTCCTTGTACTGTGCTGCTATACTACACCTACATACTATACAATGAGCAGCACTGAGAAAAACTAAAAAGGGTTCACTCAAATTTACATACAATATTCAGCATGGAATATTGTGCTGATTATTATGTCCTTTCAGGCGCCAATTTTTGGCCCATTTTTTCAAACTAAGACCTATTGTTGACCGTCGAGACATACACACGAAAAAGTGCCAAGCCAACTAACTCTACCATTAGCACAAAAACAAGCGCCAGCTTGAAATTTAGGCGGGCTCAAATTTGATTGGCTGTCGCCTACTGGTTGCCTGATGATTGGTGGCTTGAAAATTGGCTCGTGGAAACGTATTTTTGCAAGAAACTTCCAAGCAACGCACGTTGCTTGCAGATTGCCTGAAAATCGCGTTGCCTGCGCGTTGCCTCGTGTGAACCGGCTTAAATAACTATATTCGTTTACTGAACTCACTTGACCCTTAACATTTTGTCAGATTCCTTGCCGAACTATAGTTTATATAGGTCTCCGCCCCCATTGTATGTTAGCAACCATCAGTATCTGCAGCTAAAATTGCATATCTTGCACCCGTGTGATGCTAGAAACATCAAGTAACCGTACCATGCATACCGTACTATGCTAACTCAACAGCTCAGGTAAAAGTAAGTAAATCAGGAGCTCAACCTAAATTCACAGCACAAATTGGAAACACAAACACATTATTAATACGAATCTATTTTATGGTCGGTATGCACCAATCTGAAACCAATAAGCTGGATTGATTTCAAAATACTGGGTTTGTGCAGTTGCTGAGGACAGCATGGTATCTGTCTCCTCGTAAAAAAGCAAGTGTTGATCAGTTTTCAATACGTACATGTTGTAATGAGAATTAGGGCCTATGAGACTCGGGGGCTGTGGTGTAGTGGTTAGCATGCTTGACTTCGAAGCAGGCGGCCAGGTTCGATTCCCGGCGCCTCCATTTCTTTCATTCTTCGAAATTGGTGCCTCCTCTTTCTTTCAACATAGTGGCGACCGTGTCATAGGACGGAGAAGATAGGGCCGGGTCCCCAGGACAGCCCTATCCCCGAACCGTCTTCGGAAATGGGTTAGAACTTAGAAGCCCCATGCCCTGGGTTGAGGTTGACACTTCAACCCTTGCGGTACTCATGCTGTGTGCAGTATGACTGTGTGTTAAACCACGAACTACGGGGCTTTTGGAATTTGGGCCTAAAGGCGAGGGACACGAGGGCAAAAGTGACCGTGCGCCCGAGCCCAAGTAGAACGGGATTTAACGGCTGGCAACCGTCACAAGTCGCCTAAAACTCAGATTCCTGCCCTCTCTCAGGTTCGGGGCTCACGTGCGGAATCTCTCCAAAATAGCTGCAAAGCCCTACAGAACACCCAACACACAATAAAAATTGGAGACGACACAAAAACTACGAGTTAATGAAATTTATTGGAGGCCGAATAACAAAATATAACAAAACGAGGAAAACGAGTAAAAACCTAACTCACTTCAGTCCCTACGCTCAGGGGAAGCTATTCCTAGTCTCAACGGCGCGTGAGGCTCTAACTACTTATCCCCGTTTCAAGTGCGTCGGCGCCACCCCCCTGTCCGCGACGTCTTCACCAGCTCACACTGACTATAAGCCAGTTACACCATAGGACAATATATAATTTCGGCAATGCGCCGATTGGCCTAGAAATAGCTTCCCATTAAAAATCTAAATGCAAAATATATAAAACTACGGAAATTATTACATGAAATACTGAATTTGGGCTTGGTACTGTGAATAACTTCATGTTTTAAACATACAAAATATGTATTCATATTTTAGGCTTTGAGTCATAAATTCTCTACGCTGGAAGCCAAACAGCAAGCCATAGAAACTGCTGGCAGCCTTTCTAATGATTTCTGAACTCAAGGGCGCTGCACAGAGCGCTGCGAAGTCACGAAAACTGCCAAATATAAAAATGAATAAACACGTGTCTTGGCTTAAATGTGCGATTATAAAATGTGAATAAGAATGAATTTTGAAGATGTATATATCTGTAAGAGTGCGAGAAGGCCTGCCTCGACCAGGGGGTGACCCCCGGTTTATAACATGTGTATCTAGTCTCTTTCTTGTGTGGTCGCTTCGGTTATGGGTGAACCGGAGAAAACCCTTTGTTTCGGTTACGAATGAGCTGGTTAAAACCCTCGGTATTGGTTGGGAATGGTTCTGGGTCGATCAAGAAACCCTGTGGTTGCGGGTGAGCCAGGAAACCCTGAGCGTGGTGTGACTGAAGTAGGCTTGGAGGCCTACGTGTGAATCTGCTCCGCCTTTGAAGCATCGGGTTCGCCCCGGGAGCATGAGTATTGACCGAGTATCGTTGCAGGGTTGCAACGATGTTCGAAGGGGGACCTTGTTGTAAATAAAAATTAGGGCCTATGAGACTCGGGGGTTGTGGTGTAGTGGTTAGCATGCTGGACTTCGAAGCAGGCGGCCCATGAAATAAAGGTGGCAGGCGAAGCCTCTCTTTCTTTCATACTTCGAAATTGGGGCCTTCTCTTTCTGTCAACATACAAAGCTCAGAGCATTATACTTTGTTTTCTTACCTGTCAAATTTGATTAACTAAGTAGGATTTTGACTATTTTTTCTTAGTTTTGCTAAAGCGTGTACATATATTGTCTGTTAAATAACTATATCGACCCGAATGGACACAGAAAACCACAGTCAAGTTATAGCTCAAATAAGGGAGGGCTACCTGTATTTGTGAAAAATTTTGGTTGACCGATTCGTTTCAAATGGACTCAAAAAATGTTACTTTGATATTTTGCCTTCGATATCTGGTTTGAGAACAAAGATAAAAAATCCGGATCATATAATTTTGCGCAAACATGTGGGCTACTACCATTGCAAGTTTCAGCCTGATTAGTTTGATGTGATTTGTGCTAGAACTGTCCAACTAAGGGCTACTTTTAGGTTTTTTGTGCACTTTTGTCTATGTAAATGACTACACTCACTGGGGGCGACAGCCCCCGGAAGCTGGAACAATTTGAAAATTTTGAAATAAAATTAGCATTGAACAAGCACTTAAGTTGACGAGAGTACAGTTATTTGTGCCACGAGGACTGTCAGTATTATTTTACCGTTTCGGTAAAATTTTACCGTTGTGATTATGTTCAAAACCAGTTCAATACTGCAGCTAGAGCATTATCCATTATTTTTTCTTTACAACCTCATTTTTCCAAATAGTCCTAGTTAGTAGGCAAATTTTTGTATGTGAGCTGAATTAATTTTATGCACAAAATGGTGGCTGTAATTAGTTAGTGCTTTGCACTGGTTCACGGTCAATAGTTCTATCAGAGATGGACACAGAAAACAAAGTCGTCCACATCTACATGCGTAGTGTTCACAGAAATATTTTTCTCCAGACGGAATTATACCTCCAAGTATGTGCACTATGCAGGATCTAATCTGAGATGTGACACGTCCAATATGGATCTAGAACAGAACATCTAACATGGCACAAAATAATGTCATTGCTATGTACTGCATTTGGCAACAAGATGAAATTTTTCAATCCAATTAGTAAAACTAATTGTGTAGATCTAACACGACTGACGACGAGCAGTGAAGCTTTTGTAGAAAAATGCTCAACAAATTATAACTTCGAAATTTTTCACCTGTAAAATTTTTTTACATATTTTTTAAACAGCAAAGATGGGTTGAATGACTGGCAGAATTTAGCACCGGACATTTAGAAAACGGCGACAAGATTTTGTTGCTGCGACGCGCTCATTTTCCACATGCAAATGTTCTGCAGACTTGACAGCTGACTTATATCCGTGTCGATTATCGATTTGTTTGTATACGCACCTCCACACACCAGTATGTATCCGACAGGCAGCTGCTCTGTCAGTAGAAAAGACAAACTGGCTATCACTGCACTGAAACTGAGCATGTTATACATGCAATTTTTGTTTCAGTGCAGTGACTGAAATTAATATGCACGGCCGCTGAGGCGGCCGCGCAAAAAGCATTTCTAATGGCCTTTTCATAAAATATATTAACGAGATCAGATCAACTCGATTGGGAATTTATGAATGTCGATTAAGGATTAACGTATTAAAAATATTAGCGCGCTTAACGCCAATTTTAATCAGCGTCGTTTTCACAAATTGTTTTTTCGATTATCTCGATTAAGGCCTTAATCTGAATCGTTTTCATAAATTCAAGTTCATCGTAACGTATTAATATAGCTGCTGGCTGAGGTTTAATCTAATCGGGTGTTGTTTTTACACATTAGATTAAGGACTAGTCGTTGATCTTAATCTGCGGTTATTTTATGAAAACCGATTAACGATTAAAGATTAAGCTAATCAATTTAATCTTAATCTGTTTTCATAAATTAGAATAAGCTGATCTAGATGATCTTGGAGATCAATTGCGCATGTGTTAAACATACAAAATCTAAATCTCCGTAAGTGTACGGAGATTACCCAGTTTAAGCAACAATTTACTCGAACTTATTGGCTTACTGTACTTGATTTTTAAATTGATTAGGTAATCTTAGCTGTTTTAATACTACCTATTAATGAATTAATTTTTACTTTTTAATGAACTACTCCTAGTTAAACACTTGTTGTTAGCTTTGCAGTCGTGTACTATCAAATATTTCTGTTCTAACGACTATTTTTGAACACAACAAATGTTTAATGATCAATAATGTTTAATGTTTAATGTAGTTCAGAGAAGCACCTGTTTATTTATACAAAAGCCAAAAACGTACGAAGAATATGTACTGAGTCCTCTACTGTTGGGGCGATACTATTAGGTCACACTTTTATCGAGGGGGTGGCATAAATACTGAAATTGGGGCAAAAATTGTTACAAAACACTTTTGAGTTTTGACCACTACTTACTGCCCTGGTCTAGTTTTTAATCAGATAAGGATATGTACATTAGGTATATCAAGAATATATAATGGGAAGAGCTTCCACGCTTCCAATTGGCCAGCTTAGCTTTTGGTTACGTTCCTAAACGTCCTGTTTTGACAGTAATGTGCAAATAATGTACCTGGCTGCTAAGATGGCCAACAAAAAATAGTCATACTTTTCCATTATACTTTTGATTCATTATTGATGCATTCATTCACAATTGATGTACCGATTTCCCAATATATATGTCCAGAAACTAGATCAGCTTTATTTGACAGCCAAAATGAGAATTCTTCTAAACGGGCCTCGGCCCAGCAGCTTAGAGACTTTTTTAACCTTTAAAGTTTTTGGTTTTTTATCATTACACTTTTGTCCTTACATTTTAGGGTAGTTGACATTTATGTACAT